>LUCH01004470.1:0-47415 GCA_013368495.1 Paragonimus heterotremus | reverse complement strand
CCTATGTAGCTTGTTCCACAGGAACAAACAAAACGGTAAACACAAAAAGAGGCGGCATCACTTGAAGGAAGGTTACAGGAGACCTGATAGAAAGTTTCAAGGTTCCTAAGGGAATAACCGGAGTTGAGGCGAAATCTCCATTCACTCTGCATACAAATCCATACCTCTGAGGTCACAGTCTTAGGTTGGTGAAGATTAAAGTTGCTGCATCGATTAGGGATAACTCCTTCGTATGTCGAGTTACCAATCGTTGGAACATGCTTCTACGGTGTGTAATATCCTCTGACAGTGTGACGGAGTTCAAAAAAATTTGATGGGTGTTGGCTGTCTCTCTATCCGGACCTGTTGTGATGGGTTCGTTTGGGTGAATTTTCCTAATACTGTCCTCATAGACTTAAGTCAGTCAGCTTTCAATTTTTACCTGCCGTTATCGTTATCTCTTCATTTTTTTTACTTCATTCATCTTTTCATTTACAAAGTTAGTCCTAATATCTGAAAATATGGATCCTAGGGAACAAAACCATATTGGTCACACACGCAACTCTTGCTTCATGTCTTTTTAATGAGAGAATAAACTCGTGTGTATCGGTGGTGGTTTTGAACTTTTGTTCTTATGGCACTGGTAACTTGATCTTCTCAGCTTTCGTGATTACTCGTGGAAGCGAAAAATTTATTTTATCGTGGCAGCATTGGGCACCTTCAGAAGCTCACTGGTGCAAGAAGCTCTACAATTTCTGGCTCGAGCCGCTTCGTCCTGGAAACTCAATGGAACTGAATGGTTGTTGAAACAAACAGAAAGTGAACGCAACCTGAATACCGTTGTCTCAGCACAACACAGACAGGGCCTGCACATCAGATCGTGGCGTACTGGAGGTAATCACATAGTCGTTCAGCAGGCTTGCACTCAGAACCCTGACCACTTCGTTCGTCGCACTCGTTAGATCAATCCTGGAGTGGAAGGGAATGACAATGAAGAGAGACTAGACCTCCTTAATATGTCTCCTCAAAGCTACAGACGTGTGCGAGGAGAGTTACTACTGGTACGTAAAATACTGAAGAGAAATGGGTCCGGAGGTGCGCGCGAAGTTCCCCGTCAGAATTGACGACACCAGGCGTAGACACCAACTTACCCTGAAGAAATAGATCGCACAGAAGAGACCTGCAGTCCACTGCTGCTCTTTCGTAGAGTATTCAGCCGCTGGAACGCTCTTCCGTGTTCTGTGGCAGATGATGAGTCGTCTAATATGTTTAAGGTGAAACTAGACACACACTTGGAGACTCTTTGGTGACGCGAACGATCGTAACTTGATTCCCCCAAAAGCACGGACGTGAGGAAGCCTATACGGGAATCAGTACTTCCTGCCTTTGAAAAAAGAATACTAAATAGTGGAGAATAATCAAAATGTCCAGCTCATTGCCTTGCCACCGCCGAAATTTGCAGGGCTTATTGTCGCAAGAACGGTACAAGTTAAAAAAAAAGACGTACATGCTTCTAAAGGGAGGTACAGATAAAGCTAATAAAGTAGTGTGTACAAGCCCTCACAAAAATAAATTATATCGGTAACGGTCGGTTGTGAACACTACAGTTCCTTATTGTCGAGCAAAATCTGTGTATACACAGATCCTGTTCTGCTTTGTTGTCTGGTTTGGGGATGGATACGATTTTGGTTGGGCGTTGAGGTTTTCTATGTCGTTCTGTAGTTTTGGGCATCGTTGTATTCCGTAGGATTTGTTTGCGGTTCGTATGTCATGTATTCGTGCGTTAGCCATTTCTAGTTTTTGTTGATGACCTGGGTCATAGCAAAGGTTAACCATTCTTATCCATTTAATCTATTCTGCCTGTAACCGTGTTTTCTCTCTTGACAGACATCTCTTTACACCGTCTGTCTTAACACTCGTTTTTCATCAGCATATCATTTCCTCACTGCCTCTTCACACTTATGTTGAAGCAATCTTTTCAGTCGCGTTGTCGACGTCAGTAATTACGGGCGTTGATTTTGTGACGTCGAGTTATGTAGACGCAAGTCACGTGCCCGCCCACCTGCTAGTAAACGCCACGTGTATGGAACCCGCGGTCGTTTCTGAGAAGCGATTTCTCCTTCCCTGTGATTTTGACTCATCTACTTGAGTCAGTTTGAAATTTTGTTACGAAAATTAAGACATCCGACGCTGGTTATAGGTTGTTTGTCGACTGTCATACTGTTATCCTACTGCGCAACACTGGTGTGAATTGTATGAAGATGATGGTTCTACGTATCTATCAAACTATTACTGATCCATTGAAGGGGTTCATCCAACCGCGCGGAACTAGCTGCTATTTTATGTTTTTGCATACCACTGCTGTACAACCATTGTCGGTAACCACGCATCCACGCTGCGGCATTTCTGAAAATTCCCGCTGTCTCCCTCATAAGGTTCATATGACTGAGATCAGTTTGGTTCACACGGCTTATAACATGAGCAACAGACTTCCAATTTGTTGCACTCGTGGATTATGGGATTTTGCCCTGCATTAATTTATGGAGAAGACTTATGGTGAAAAGGCCGATGATTGGAATGGCGGAATTTGAAAACTGAACACGTGTGAAGTCGCACTGCCAGTGCTTCTGACCACTGATGGCGCTGATGGCTTGGAGGCCACACTGTGACTCTCAGTCCGACACCCGGATAAACGAGTGGGTTAGCACAACGTCACCGGACGTGTCTCCAGGCTGTGGATTGGGAAACGGCCTACCATGTGAAGATTAGCTGCGAAATAAGCGAGGTTTTCCCAGCCAATAAGCAGTCGCAGACAATAAGCGGTAGTACCACCGTAGTGGTAAAATACCACAAGCCCCTTGACAATACTGCGGCATGGCGTATGGTACCTCGCCACAAAGAGGTTTCAGGTGCTCCGACGAGAGCATATGGGCTCCCGAACATGTTATCCGTATGGCGTACTGACATCTCCAGTCTCCGTCAACCATGGGCACTCCCCGATGAAAGCGTACGAATCATCCCGATGATAACCGGCTTCAGCCGGTACGCAAGGTGTGCCGAGTACATTGAATAACTGGACCCCGTTCGAAGAGCGTATGAACCAACTTGGTCACCTGTCTTCGTCAACAGGAGGCATGAGTCTCAACAACCTTGTTGATCTTGAACTCCGTAGCTGGACAGATTTACCACATCAGATCCACCTTCGTTGGTGAATCCTGGAACTGTTACGTTGCTCCTGTCAGTTTCCTGAGAGGTGCACTGAACACCCTAGATGGATGAACTCTATCCGAAGGGCGTATCAATCGAACCACTAATGGTCACCAGCTCCCACTAGAGTATGAACTCCGTGCTTCGCCCCGCTGCCTTGTAGGTTAGGTTCCTTTTAAACCAAAGGCTGCGGGTTGGGTCCCTCAGGTTAACTCCCATCTTCGACACGGGCAACCCAGAAATATTCTGCTTCCTCAACCATGAACCTATGAACGTATATTAATGGTGAATTTTTTAATGTTTTCCTGTCTCAACTCTGGCTGAGGCATTAGCAGCCGACTTTGATCCCATGTCACACTTTATTGCACCACACTAATTTGTCCAATTTCCCCCCTTTGTTAAACAATTCCTCACTCGGTGACTCCCCCAGTCTCGATTCCAGACACACACTAGAGACTTATCTCACTTGCCGTTCGCGATGGAAATCATCCAGAATGACTGTGCGTCAAACACCAAGGTTTCTTTGTCTGACGGTCACAAGCCACCACGCCCCATGTACACCATTTAAGCTGGTCACCTTCAGTGTTCGAACAATTATGCAAACAGGTCAGCAGGCACCTCTTGCGCGTACTTCATCTCCACACTGCGTCGGCTGCTTCACCATGCGGATACAATGTACGCTTGTTTGGAGACCGTAGGGCTGAAGCCACTGGCCAGGCCGGGGTTAGAATTGCCTTAAACACATGTGGAGAAAGCGTTGTTTGACTGGATACCCGTCAACAATCATCTTTGCACTGTCAGACTGGAAAGTACGGTTACAGCAATAATCATTTCCGATACCCTCTCTGTACTCATTTTCGCCCCTCGTTTTTACTGCCTTAGCACTTCTATGGCACTGGACGAAGATAGTTGCTTTCAGCTTTCTATATTCCAAAGAAGCTGATCACTTAAATACTCAAAGGTGGCTTTTATCAAAGTTGCTTTATGTTGTTCCCTGATAGGCATCCCACTAATTCCAAATCATCTGCAAACTTATAACTAGTGTACTTCTGCTCGTTCGCTGAGTCATAAATATCAGCAATAAGACTGACCCTAGAACGTGTAGTCCTCTTCTCGCCCTCTCACGCTGCTCTTCACGTGACAAGCCGTCCAGTTTAAGTAACGCTCACTGTCCCAACCTGTGCATGCACACCCACATCAATCGGCCCGAAAACCTTCTTCCACATCGGAACGCACGCGCGCGCGCGCGGTCACCACCTGCACACTCAGCCAATTGGAACGCTCCAGTTGGATTCGACTCAATGCGGTCAATGCACAGGCACGCGTGACGCGGTTGGAGCCGGATCAGAATAAAAACAACAAAACAACAGGACAGGACACGGTACAGACGAGCGCCAATGCATCAAACTTGCGCACTGATCCCAACAATAAAGATCCAGACCTTTTGACTTAACCTTTCCATTGACTTTCGTCGAGATATCGTTATTTGTTAGTGGGTACTCAAGCTATCACGGTTAGGAGTTTCACTACAAACGGATCCTTGGAAAACCTCCCTGTAGTCAGGTTGCGCTTACTGTTGCTCTTTGCAGTTGAGCCTACAACCTCCTATTTGGCAGACTAATCTGATAAATTCGGTGGCCTCGATATAACCAGCTTCTTCACTAACGGTGGGTGATTAATCGAATGGAAAACACTTAAATCTAGGTAGTATACCCCAATCTTTTGTTTTCTGTCCAGGCTTGTAGTGATTTCTTACAGGAAGCAAACGAAGTAGAAGCGACTATTTTCTTTACGAGATTATACTGTCAGGCCCTTTTAGAGTCTGGTTTTCAACGTGTTATGCTGTCCTGTCACTTGAAGTTGTTTTGTCACTCCTAAAACCACAATAAGTCTGGTTGATCTTTCCTTTGAAGCGTTCTTTCTGTTCCGACCTTTGTGGGTTAGGGTTGGCCGCTACAATCTTCCAATTATCAGCCAGCCTAACTTCCTTTAATTGTTCCTTAAAAGCCCACGCAGAAGCTGAGCCAACAGATCATCCAGAAGTTTCAGACATGCCTTGTGAAGATCTTCAGCCCTACTTTCTCGATTATTTTGAGTTGCTGTTCGTTGCACGCGTTTCTTTACTGGGCCGTCGCTTCTTCTGTTCTTGGCAAATCAGCCGCCATCTTGGCACTATATGACCTGCCATTGTCCCGGATGTGCTTCTTATCAAGGAATTAACGAAGGTTTTCAGCTTCTTTTATTTTCTTTCTGGCTTCCGACTGCGACACAACCGGAAACTTTCGACTGTACTTAATTGTAATACGCCCTGGGTTCCTTCTAACGTTTCCTGTTAGTCTGCCTTTATATGCTTCTCGGCGTTTTCTCTGTACGTCGACAGCCTTTAGTTATGCGGATTTGTATTCCGTATGCTCATGATGGGTGTCAGTAGACCCGAATTTTGTCCAGGTTCCCCGCCACGAAACATGAACTTTTTTTAACCCTGATGTTCCACCATGAGGGTGTATCACGGCTCTGAATCCCACGTAAGAGGTTAAATCGGCTGTCACGACAACAAATTAGGCTTTAACCTACACTTTTAGTCCGCTGAGACTGTGTGTTTTATCGTCCAGCTAGCCTTTTGGGTCTTCTTTGGGATGCTTATGTTATTAAACACCCAACAGTGCGTATGGTGTCCGCTGCGATTAACTCGAAGCGTAACTATAATGATCGCTCGATCACTTTTTTTCCTAGTGGGATTCAACAACAGGACTGCGATCGGTAAATCGATTGAAAATAACACAACGTTACGAGCATTTCTTAATACTCTACGTTTCAACCACCTCAAGTGGCCTTCCTCAGGAGTGTTGACTGCGACCATCTGGCCCATTGATAACCACGAGTTTTAAAGTTAAGTTGGCCCTGTCCCTACTTAGTTTGGTGTTTAACATGCTAAACTAGTTTATTCAGGTGTCTCATCAATATTCCTTCTGATCTCTGATGTTTTTGAAACAATCATTCGGTATCTATTGTTAGTTTGATAACAGAAGCTACTTATCAACGTATAGTGCTACTAGGCTTCTCTAGTTATAGGAGACGAATATCTGTGTTAGTTGAACAGACTAAACAAGATACCATCACTATCATTCAGCCTTGACTTGTACCTGTTGGTACTATAGGTCCGGCAACTGTTGGTTCTAACAGTGGTTCTCAAAGCAGCTGAGCACTAAATAAACAATTCTAAGGAGAATAAGGAAAAAAAACTATAGATCACAAATAAAGGAGTTTCATGGAAAAGAGTCAACAGATATGTAAATACTGGCTCATTGATGACTGCGACACATCATGTCAGAGAGTGCAGCCAGCGATGTGGACGGTCGCGAACTCTCCAACAAGGTAAATGGCAATTACCAACCTTGCCCAGCGTAACGACCGGAACTTCCGTAGCCCATGATCACCTGATTATCTGGCCATCTCGTAATTTCTCCCAACTCTCAGTGGTTACACTGAACAATACGCACTACGGCAGACACTCCGTTTGCATAAAGATTTCGTGACCTAAACAGTGAAAACCACATTTTCACTCTTGGTTATCTGCCGCGAAATTATGTATTTCCCAACTAAGTGGCGACGGACTATCACGTTTCTCATACAACCGAATTAGTTGATCCGGGTCAACTGGTAGAGACAGCGGTTGCCGGATACCGAGAGCCGAGATACAACTCCCATACAAGTGGGCATGCATTTGACCTACAGAGCACAACTGAGCGCACACGCATTGTGAACCTCACCTTTTGTCGATAGACGAACGTATGCGGCGCAACAAGTAACGAAGGTTAACGAATGCATTAGTTGCTCGTCGCCTGTGAAAGAGAAACGAATAATAAACAGTTTCACCTTTTACGCTGAATCCTCCGAAAGTATTTTGTAGCTGAATAGGCCATGTTTTTATCTATTACGATTGACCTTTCCATCAAAACGGAAAGATTTACTGGCCACACAAAACCGTTTTGTGTCTTACTTGTCGGAATATCGTAATACTGAACTTCTCCTTCCGAAGTAACTAAACCGTATGTCCTATTCCATACAGCCCTCGAGCATTCTATCCACTGATAGCCACCTATAACTTCCACACAGAGATGACTAATTTAGAATATCCAGAATGAATCTTGACAGTTCGAAGCATTGGTTCGTCAGTGAAAATCGATAATGCATCGTATGCATTATAAGCCGACCTAGTGCACTTAACTTTTAGACCATGATAAACGATTAGTACATTCATTACGCGTGATGAGCCGTTGCCTAGGTTCGTCTCTCCGATTTTCAATTTTCTTCAACCCCCCATCTTTGGTTAGAGCAGTAAGACTCACTTATCACCTCAACATAATGTTTGCTGGTCTTGCTTCCTGATTGCAAAATCCGGTTTTAGTAACACTAGTCACGTTGGTGCCGTTTGCTCAAGTCTCCATACCATCATGTTAGTATGCACTGACTGGACTAAAGAACGAGTCTGTTTAGTCGTTGTGGTTGTGTACAAACGACTACACAAACCCTTATTCGACGTTTGCTTCGCGGTCACGGTGAGGTCTGAGCATCCATTTATCCAAGGCGAACAAAGTTAATTGCTTCTGTTATTCCCAAATGCACTTTTGTCCGACATCATGGCGTTTGCTTGTTACAGTTGCAGTCTGAGTCATTTATGACCCTTTGACTATTTTTGGGGACAAGCTTATTAACCCCCCTCTTGCGTCCGATCACTGTACAGTTTCTTCCAAAGTTGGAGAAGGTACGGAATTCTTATGAATGAGAAAAACCAGGAGTTGATAAGACCTGGCAGAGTAAAAAATCCATAAATCAGAAATTACCTGTTGGTCGATCTTTTGTCGGGTACTCGCTGTTCTGGGTGTTTTATCTGTTGGGAATGCCAGTTACTGGTCTGCCACGTCAATCAGTTTTTGCCAATGTCGTAGCCGACTGACACGTGCTGTGAGGTAAACAGATAATGACCTGGCGTAGAGAGATGAAATCACAACTCGGGGTTATTCGTTGTAGCTCTGGTTAGTCTCATGGACTGGTTCTCTCGTAACTCGCAGAGTCAATAAGAATGGTGTCGCTGTTCCGCTGAGTTGCTTGTGAAATAAGTGCAATTGATAATGTGTGATTATGAAATCCGCGAAGTGGCTGTCTTGCTGGTGACATCTTACGTTTACTTACACCCTAGTTGTTAAGTACCGTTTAGCGAACAAGCTCGTTTTCGGTGATTCATCATCAGGCTAAATACAACACATTTATATCACATTTTACGGGGGGAATCATGAAGGGGGTAAACATGGAAAGGGTGGTTAATAAGGTCAATCAATTCACTGTCACTGCATCAAGTACCCACTTGAACAATGGTTCTTGGCGAGCTAATGGTGGGGGGATGGCCTAGTTGTTTGCCAGTTGTGGGCACTTTGGAGTTGAATGCGTGAGTTTTGACAGAGATGTATATACGTTAGGCGAAAAAATTACTTGAAACAGCAAACGTCACAATATGTGGAAAGAGAAGAAAAGAAATCTGTGAGGTAAAGGGGGAGGAAAATACAGGGGAAGAAACTTTTTACTTCGATGTGCGCAGAGATTCACAACACGAGCGCCATTGACTTCTGTCCGTCGTCATATGAGACAGCGTCCTCAACCCAGTGTGTTCGTTGATCTTTGGACCTGAGTCAGGAAGCCGGGGGCGCTCTACTGAAGAAAGCTTAAGTGATTGACTTCATACCCCGAACCCAGGTCGTGCGCTGATCACCAGACTGTCGCTTCTAGCATAATCCGCCTCTCATAAACTAGACACGGCGTGGCCAGCAGTGAGTTGGATTTCGTAAGGTGTTGTCAACCCAACGAAACTCATGAGGTGAGATCATTATACTTAGCGTTCGGTAGAGTCTTTCCTTTTCGAAAACATCGGCGAACTTCATCATTGCTGACACAGTATTCCAACCACAGGTCGCTACTGCTTGGTGTCTCCAAGACGCCAATCATCTCATCATCATCATCATCATCATAGACAGCGATGAAATGAGGCCGACTGGAAAGTCTATGGGTCTACGATAGCTGCGATCAATTGAGGGGTAGTTTATGTTGGGATTTTAAGACAACCAACTGAAACACCGAAACAATCAACTTGCCTTAATTTTGATGGATCACCTTACCAAATGGTGCGATGCAGTTCCGATCGTACAGTTGTGTACATAGACTGCACCAACAGCCATTGTCGACTGGTAGTGAGTCTACCTTTGGGAGTTCCTGATTAGCCACATTTAGGTCAAGGTTTCTGCTTCAAAAGCTCCTTAATTTGGGAACTTCACGAGATGCCGGGAATCCATGCGAAACGTGCTACGGCACATCACCCCATGGTAATAGACAGTCAGAACGGGCAGACAGATCTCACATGTCCTCTTGGAACTTTTCGGCATGAGCTTATCGCCAGATGGGACTTGGCCATCCTCCGGTGCTTATCGGCATGTTCGGTGTTTAGTTGTCTGGTGTGTGCAGCTATCAGATAGTAGACATGTCAGCGACCTATTAGGTACACTTTGACGGATCCGTCTTTCGAAATTAAAGCACGCGGACACCGTTTATTGATAGGAAGGGACTGTCATAATCAAGAGTACTTTGAGTACTTTCGAAAGTTGCTGAATGGCCTGACAGAACAACAGGATTCGGATGCCGGAAGTCCCACTCCGGCTGCAAATGTGTTGAAAATGACTGCTTTGTTGGACACAGTTTATCTAATCATATTACAGACAGGAGTAGACAGACAACCGATGGTTTTACAGTTCAGCTCACTAAAGCCGTAATCGCTAAGGCGAGACAAACACCACTGAATGTTCCGGAATTTGAATTCAAGGAAGTGAAGCAGGCGAAACACCAAAATGAGTAGTGTGTAGCGAGCCCGTAACTAGTTCCGCGCTGTCAAGTTGAACCCAAATTCCTACTTGTCTGCGATTTTTCTGCTTGTCTTTGTTACGACCCTCGTGATAAAGAAAGACAAGAACTAACACAAAGACCACGAGCAGTATCTTTATCACGAACAAACGCAACGATATCGCAACACCGCACAAAAATCAGAGCGCAAATTTTGGAACCCAACAAGTAAGGAAAAAGACGGCCTTCAAACAAGCTTTATTTGCTGCTCAACACGAAGGCAAAATGGTGGTTTATGGAAGTGTACTTATAGCTTTTGGGCGGCTTCGGGCCTAAGCCATTGAACGGACTAATCAGAGACGGGCGGGAATTCTTGAACTTTCGGGAATTCTGGCTGGCGTTCAAATTCTAAAAGTGAGGAATCCATGTTTCTTGGTAAATACGGCGAATACTTGGGAAAAGAGCCTTTACCCAACAGCCTTCTACAATGTTTGGTTAATTTTGAGGTCAATTTAGTCAACCTGCCAAGAATGATGAATGCTTGCAAATCAGATGCTTTTATATTTCCCTATACGTTACTCGTTTGTTTTCGTACCGTCACGCGATGTGTGACGTACCTCTGATTACTGTTCTGTCTGTATTTGCTGACTATGTTACAGAAATGGTCTGTAGATTACCAAGGTTAACACGGAATATTATTATTATTACTGTTATGCACGAATCTAATAACACACTGAGGTTTTGAACTGTGGATTAAAAACACATTTTAAAAGTTGAGTAAGCGGAAACAGGAAGATGTAGGGCAAGTTGATAACAAAGAGGAGCCATCCTATGTCAAACTTGGTGTCAGTCTTCTCATACTTCGTCAAGTCATGGATTGCCCAAAGTGATTTCTGGCCTTCTCCAGGGAGCAGATTAAGTATGGTATAGTTGGTGTTGAGCGGATATGCGTAAAACATGTCCGACCCACCTTAACTGGCGCAGTGAAAATATTCCGGTTAGTTGTAAGTGATAAGGGATTTTAGTTTATATAAATGAAACACCACTCACGATTGATCACAGCAGTCATATTTCCAGATTGTTTCAGTCAGCCTCTTTCGTAAAGAAGTACTGTACTGGAGTTTCGCTCCTCTTAGAACTCGTCATTTGTATATTTCTTCCACGGCTGAATATGGCTAAAATTTTCCATAGGGTAATTCACTTGTGCCTAATGCTGTGGCTTTGGCCTCCCTCGAATCACTTGTCGACGTTGCATCGGGGAGTTCGTCCAGTCCATTCTCTCTATCCTTCTCTTTCTGCCGCAATTCACTCGTGATTCTTGTTAATGTTTCATGGTTTGCAGAGAGGTTTTCTGTCCCCGGAGATAAGTACGTCATCAGTTGCACTCGATTCCTCCCCTTTACTACCTCTGGTTCCCACAACCAATAACGGCAGTCCCTCACGACCACTCCCTCTGACCATCGTCGTTAGTCGTCTGAAGCGCACTTTGTTCATGCTTTATCCATAAAGCCGATGAGTTGCGGATTTCTCCGTCGTGGTGTCGTTTTGGTTTGTTATTTGTACCTTCAAGTTACTATGCTCTTCGATTTCTTTTGACGTTTGTGGTTCCAGAAGTTCTGCAATTATCAGTAGGTGTTTGTGTTCTTAACACTCCTTGAACCGGACTGTGTAGCATAGATTCACCAGGAATTTTCCGATTTTTGATAGTCATTAAATACGGCCCATTTCAGGATAATCGTGCAGGTTAAGGTAGCCTGCCTTTTGTGCTAGTCGCTTTGTCCTTGACATTTCGCTAACTACAGTGCTGTCTGCGTGTACGATGCTGAAATTTCCACCTTTTAGCGAGTTTTTCGAATTTCGTGCTGGCAAACTGTAATCCGCTATTCGGGAAAACGACTTCGTGCATGGCATATCGCGCGAACTGGGCTCGGAGCTTGTTATTGACTGTGCTGAAGGCTTTCCAGCCTTTCCAATTGGTATAGACCACTGGAATGGTATACTGTGATCAACAATTACTTTTTTGTTGTGTGCAAAGATATTTGCAGATATTTGCCAAAGCTTTGAGGAATTTAACGCATCAGCATCGTTTTATTAGTTTGTTTTGAGTCAACACTGACACGCAACAAATATCTCCATATAATCTCTTAGGGAACTTGGTATTTGAATCCAACGAAAGACCATTCTAGCTCTCCAGATGCAGTCGTTCACTCTTGCATGTGCTAAATTGTTCGGTGAACTGTCATTGGAAGGACGACATTTTCTTTCCTCACAAGGTGGCCTATAACCGCAATGACGTGAAGCTTGAATTTGCCTAAGGAAGAATTTCTCATGTAATCTCTGATTAGTGTACCAGCTGTGGACATCTGAGTTCCCGGTTGAAAGGTCAGTTCGACATCATATTTTTGCATTCCTTGTAACCTTCCCGATACACTGGACATCGGTTTACCTGACTGTTGAAACCAGCGGTCTACAGTCCGTGTAAACTACAGATTTCCTGTCCGTCACAAAGAGACTGGGTCTTAACGTGGTGTGACGGCATTTTGAGAAGGATTTGACTCAAGTAATCGACCGCAGCATTCGGTCGAAATGCTGCTTGCACACTCTCAGGAGATGGCATCATCACAATTATTGTCGTATTTTCTTGACGTTAGCATATACCTGTGAAAAGTGACGTATTTTTCAAAACACCACTTTGTCGCGCGACGGATGAATCGCCTAATCAACACAACATTGTAGGGATACATTTAGCTTTCGGTCGTGACTCCCCTGGTCCTTCCAAAAATCTACACATTTCCGACAATCGGGTCTTAAATTTGTCAAGTGTCCGGACCAAACATTTTTTTGAAAATGTTGCTGGATACTTCCTGTTCGAACGACAAATGACAACACAACGTTACGAACAAGTTGTAATACTACGTTTCAACCACTGCAGGTGGCCTTTCTCAGAAGTGTTGTAATCGAAATCATTGACTAGAGTTGTCAATCTGACTGACCCAGTCGATCGGTTCCTCTACCGAATCACTCACGTTAATTCAAATTAGTCGGTTTAATTCCGCTTAACATTTTACACGTATGACCAATGGAATCCCTCGTACTGGCAATGCGGCCGGAAGAAAATCTGTACCCACAGGTAAATTGATGGCGCCTGGCAAGTGACCCAGAGTCGGATCAAAATCACGAGAATACTGATCACAACTATCCGTGTTAGATAACTCGGAGAAATTCATCTTGGTCCTCGGTGTTGAAAACCATCGTCTGAATGGCATTATCCTCCAAGATGAGCATTGATTCACGATCGGTAACATAAAAATGAGGCATAAAAATCTGTCCATTTCTATGACTGACACCAAACAGTATTGTGGTTCCTCTAACGTTTGTCTCCGTACCACTCCACATCTTCCTCTGTGTACTTGCTTTGCATATGTTGACCTCCTTGATGAAACATGATGGCGCGGCATTAACTGATGCCGGCAGTCTGGCTGACATGTCTGTTTATCTTCAATGCTCAACTTTGCATAGATTCCTTTCTGTCCATTTGATACTTTGAGCCGTTTTTCATCCCATTGTCATCCTTTTTAATCAGACTGATCACAAGCCATTCTTACTGTTTGATAAGCATCAGTGTGAACCAATTATGTATTGCTGTCTATGATGTTGATGATGACTGCTTGGTAAAGTAATTATTTTTTCAGCACTTGCACCGCTTTCCGTAGGCTAGATACTCTTCTCTCTGGTGAGAAGGCCTTCCACTCAAACACCGGCGCGAACTCAGCGCAGCCCGTTTTTTCCCTTTTTTGGTAACGTTTGAAACAAGGCCGCGGCCAGCGTTCAATTATTCCATCCATCGTTCTGTAGCCTCTTCGCTACTCCAAACATTAATACGTCAGACAGTCGCCGTTTGAGGATTATTCAATAATCTCTTTGTCATGGTTGAATTTTTAAACCATTCACATCTTCGCCCCTAATAAGGCGGTTTCCCAGGCACTTCCACCACCTACACGATTTCATACGTTTCTTCAGAGTTATTGCTTGCTAATTAATCGTTCTGCTCCGTTACCCGTTCGGCGCATGCATGGTATGCTCATAACCCCGATTACTGCTTGCGACACTGCTTTTCATACTGTTCACACAGTTTGTATGGCGAAAGAGCATCAGGAACTCAGCGCAGCTGAAATCAGATCGACTCCTCGTTGCATGGTACACACGCTGCATGGGCTCTTTTTTTTACGATGAGACTTCAAGACTACGCGCCCTCTCAACATGTCAAACCCTTTATGAACTGAAAGGGAGATCGTCGGTCTGGCGCATTTACTCTAGGTGATATGTGATAAGATAACCGCAAAGGAGAAATTTGTCAGTCCGGTGAGCATACCTGTCGACCTTGCATGAAACAGAGCCTGCTAGCGAATCTGTCGACGACTTTCCCTTCCTTTGTATTATCTCTAAACCAAGTTGCTTTTCTTATGGTTTCGTAATGGTTACGCATCAGTATCCGTTGCATTGTCTGCCTGCCTTGGATTTTCCCAGTGGCCAACCGATGTCCGCAATCTAAACCTAACCCTAACATAGGTGTACGGGTTTCGTACTCTGCTCATTCCTTATCGGTTTGTTAACTGCCTTTTTCTGCGTTTCAGCCAACATGAATTTTTTCTTGATTAAACACATTCTGTACACGTTAAATGCAATTTACCTGGTAAGTTTGTTTCCTCCTACTGTTTGTCTGGTTATTCAATAGGCAATCTCGATTGTTCTTATCGGACTAGCCGCCTACGTTCGCCTAAGCGCCTATTTGACAAGCATTAATATTGTGGGTGGAATTATCGCGTGTGGTGTTTTTCTATGCGTATTGGCGCTTGTAGGACTCATTGGAACCTATCGTCACAGCCAGGCAGTGCTGTTTTTTGTATCCTTTTCTCCTGATCACTTTAGTCGCATTCACAGAACTTGCTTTTTATCTTGCTAGATTACACTGGGAGGGTTCTGCAGCCGAATGGTCCTTATTGGCATATCTGCGTTAAGTATAATCACTGTTTCATATTACAGGAGAGATCCGTTGTGTACTGTTCACGTAAATATATCCCCGACCAATGGAGCACAACAGACAGTCGTTAATGACGATATTCACACTCTTCTTGCAGGCTGACGGTTTGCTCTTGATGTTTTACCCACATTTTCATTTAATTTAAGACCGAGCCGTTTTGGGCCTCAGCGCGACGATTTGGCGTACAGATGAACTGTAGTCCTTGTGACATGAAGAACGGTTACACTCACAGAGTTGTATATCGCATTGTGGGCTACGTAAGAGTGAGTGTTTTGACAGCAGAGCACGATGCTTTGAATATACAACAGAGCCGTTTTCATGGTTACAGCACTTACTTTCTTCCGAAGAAGAAAGTTGGCAAAAGTTTCTCTGTCATCCAGCGGTTGACGTTGGTTATCGGTTTGTTATTCTCTACGACTGGGAAATTTTTGTCGTGATTCAGGCGTCTCACGTGGGCACCAGTAATATTAATCAGACTAACCCATGAACAGGGCTTGCTTCTCACCGTCAATTAAGTCAGGTTTTTGTCATTGGATTTGGGTTGAGTTCTCGAAGGAAATCTTGTTTCCCATTATCTCTCGAGGTCCTTTCTAGTTAACTTGTTTCCGTTGCTTAAATGACGAAGCATTTGAAGTTACGCCTTTCTTGATAGTGGCATTAATCAACGCTTTAAAGTTCCTTATTTTATTATGCCTCCCAGTTTTCCTATCTTCCCTGTACTTCCAGAAGACTCTGTCCGATACATACTTTTTGAATCTATGACAACCGGTAAATATTAGCTCGTTAGCTCAGCGACTTATTCTGACGAGTACTTTCTTGACTCAGTCTTGTGTACACGGTATATGAAAGCTATTGTTCCATATCAGTCACTGCTGAAGTAATAGTTATCTGGTTAACTTGCACGAACTCTTTTCATTACATGTTTATCCAGCATGTACATACTGCTACTTATAGTGTACCTCTTGTGTGAGTTGCGGTTTATGGTTCTTTCAATCCACTCTCCAGGTTCGTCTGCATAAGTATGGTTCCTTGATGTTTTCCATTCAAAAGGACGCCTCCTTGTACAAGCAAGTCTTGTCCAATCACCGTCCTATGCATCTCGCGGCTTTTCCTATATGCAATTTCATCAGTATATAATACTTTTGTTCAGCTTGTTCCTAGTCCAGTTCTCAGTCGCATGTGCTTGTTTAGCACTAAGCACTGCCGAACAACGCGAAATCGTTGAAACTGCTTGGAAGAAGAGCACTAACACTACGAAAATTGATATGATGCGTACTCTACAGTGCTGCGGCTTTCAGCTGACGACTTTGGCTGCCGATGACCCCTTAGGTTGTCCACCATGCAAATACGCTCAGGTGAGTTTTAGTCTGGTCGATCTGCTCTGTCACAAAGGTTTCATTCAGTTTTTCGTTTTATTTTGTGGAAGTTGTTTCTGACCGCTTAGGAAATTCTATCTGCATCCTTTATTGATGTCGATTCTGATCGTTTGTCGTTTGTCATTCTTCCTGAAACCATACTGTCATTACCAAAATTAATGTAATGTACATTATATACCGACTATTCCGAACTGTACGCTGAATGTGTTAACGACCCTTTTCGCAACCATATGAATCGATGGATGTCACACGAGTTCATGGCGTTAACAGGTATTTCCAGTCGGTGTTATGTTGGCTAATTTAGATCGTAAGTCACACGGTTTTCAGAGCGGGCCGAATGATGACATGTCCTCTGATTGTGTTGAAAGCAATCAATCGTTGCGGCTGCTTTTTTCGCCTAGGCATTGTGTTACATAACTATCTCTCAACGTCGTTTAATTCATACGGTTGTACATTGTCTAGAGAGCGCGGAATGAAGCAATCCTATGTAACCGGCGTAACTAAGGCATTAAAGTAATAATTATAAAAATTCAAAAGAATATCATGAACTCATGGTTGCCAATCCTTAACACTATGGTAGTGCTAGGTTAGCCACCATCTGCTTCTGCACACGAAGAATAGGCATCAACTTCAACAAAGACAAAGTGTGCCTATTGGTTGGGCGATACTACATACGGAAAGCCTCATCCACCTTCTTTTTCCTCCAGATGTGTGATAAAAGATCGATTAGCACTGGTTTTCATGTTGATTAGCCGTTTTGGAGTGTGATCCGGGACACTTCTCAAGCGTTCTCGTCTTGTTTCAAAACTTCCCCTTACGCTGCTTATTAGCTGTCACATATGCTCGCCCACATCATTGTTAAATCAATATTGTTTGCAGTGCAATTGTGTCGTACTGGTCACCGGCACATTCAGCTAACTTCAGTATCGGTTTGGACGTGTCGAGCGACCACTTAGCATGTCATAAAAGAAGCCGCATTTGAAATCTATTTAAAAGAGCTGCAGTATCACAGAACTCCGGAGGAGAGAAGAGAAGTACCTGTATCGAGTATTTCTTCCCAGTGGATATCCACGAAATGTGGTCAGAGGGAGTCTGCTGCAGGAGAAAAGAAACCCATACCCTACGGAATCTTTAAGAAAGCGACTGTTCTATCATGGATCAAAACCGTATCAAAAATGACAGCGACTTCTGCGATCACATGACATCACGCCGACTCACAAATCAACAGCAACACGGCGAAGAACACTTTCAAAACCAAAGGAACGACTCAAACTCACCGATGAAAGAAACGTTATGTACGAAATCAAATGGAATGACCGCGGAAAATATTGCGTCGACCGAACCGAACGAAAGTTATTTACACGGACACATGAACACAAATTGGCCACCAATAGACAATCATTTTTCGTTGATCTCTATCTTCGAGGATCAAACTGGACACACATTCGACCTGAGTGCTGTGGAACTCCTTACTCAGACAAACACCAAACATGCTTTAGAATTTCTTGAGGCCTGGTCCTTGTCAACTGGTCCAATAAACATTAAATTTATGAGTCAATGGAAGCCAACTACTCAAGGAGAAATAAACGTCGTCATACGGAAATGCTGACGATACGGAACTAAGCAACGAACAGATCGGACCTGTGATCGAAGCCTGACAGTGCATGACCAGTCAACTGGAAATTCCGGAACGAAGCACTGACCGACCCAATCAAACGAAACCACACCGTTTTCAGGTCAAGGTTGAGCAGCAGCAGAAAGTCACCAATCTGAATCCATGTCTAAACTTCAGAACGACAGGAAGTGATCGATCGGGCTCAAGATCAAAAATTTAAAAACAACACAACCAGTAATAAATTCGGTCGAAAGATTTAAAGTTACCGAGGAGTAACCAGTCAGAATTCAAATCAAAAGATCAACTGACTTCGCATGAAATACCATGTTCACGCCATGGTACAGACACCATGTTTCGTTCGCAAATACTGGTTAAAATCGTTTGACCAACAAGGTAGTGAGTACTAATTATTTTCTACGTTTTATCAGTAGGCCAACGGCAACATAGTAAAAATGTAAAAACCACCAGGGTTTGTTAGAAAAGCAAGGAAATTGCGCATGCACGATCGTCAACGGCGATTGTAAACTAGACATGTTGAATATCTGAGCCCTGTTTAAGTTCAGCCGCTTGCATCGCTTTTTGTGACTGTTACGCGGGCATAGGTGTATATATGTTTGGGGTGTGTGGTCAGAGTGTGTTCAAAATGTCAGTCATGGTTTCGACTGCGACTGTTATCCGCTTCAGACAGTATACCTTAATTCGAGTGGTGTATCTCCAATAATCTTGTGGAATACCAAAGTAGTGGATGATTTCAATCTCTGCAAGTTCTGCTTGCTATCGTGTACTTCTTTTTTCGCATGATTTAAAAGAAAGTTCTCCAGTGAGTTGCAATCGGATTGTTTGGTTGACTATTCATAAGGTATGTTCTTGTCTGTATATTTTCCACTGAACATCATCATCATCATAGACAACAATACATCAGTGGATCACACTGATGCTTAGCTGCCACACAACCACGAAGGAGAAAAAAGACAAGCCTTGTATAGGAAGAAAAGAAAAGAAGAAGGGACGGGAAGGGACCTAACTACTAAACAAAGCTGAGTCTATATTCAAAATCTGTGTGCCTACATTTTGCAAACAAATAACCGAGCTATAAGTTAAAGTAAGGCGTCATCAGCAGCACAGCTTCCTTATGGCTTTCACTGCTCCGAGTGCACTCACTTCACAGACAATCCGGCCAAACAACGACAGCATTCATGCCACTGAGCTCGGTTAGCCGCCATCTCACCTAATGCCTCCATCCACCGACTCTGTGAGTCGCGATGGCTTCAACCCGGAAGACGAACCCGATCTACAGTAGCCAACTCCTTCGTAAACGCTTTCATTTGTCTACACCAGGTCATCATTTGTCCACCTCGCACCTAATGCCAGTCGGTCGAAGCGTTGGCAGAGTGCTCGGTGTGGCAGATGACCGGTTGACATTCTTAGTATATGACCCAGCCATCTAAGTCTGTCCAAATGTAAGGATTGGAAGAAAGAATTCGTTTGACAATCACCATCAAATACCCGCTTCCTATCCTCCTTGTTTATTCGCTGATGCCACCCGACAGGAGCGATCGAACTCAAACGTCGGTGGTCAGATATCTGATGACGGTTTACGTCTCCTGCCCTGAGCGGCCAGGTCTCGCTGCCGTAAAGTAACACAGCTCTTACCGTCACCTTGTATACAGGGCCTTTGATCTTCACAGAGATACCCCCCTGTTGCCAGAATTGTTCCAGATTAGCAAACACCGCCCTAATCTTAGAGATGCGGGTTTCTGTGGAATTCCGTACACTTTCGTCACCGCTGATGCAGCTTCTCGGGTACACAAATCGGTCAATAACCTCCATTTCATTATCTAACACCAAGTCTGCGTAATCACAGCAATGTTGCAGAAGCACTTTGCATTTTTGAGGTGCGAAGCGCATTCCGAAGTACTTCGCAGAACACGAAATACCGTCTTGCATTGTTTGTATTGTTTGGAAAGTGTCAAACAGCAACACCTTGTCGTCAGCATAATCAAGATCAGTCAGTTTTCCACCAGGTAGGAGGCCTACGCCGGCATCTAGTGAATGGCAGGGGCAATCCTTCATTATATCGTCTATTAGATAAGTAAACGATAATGGTGAAAGTGGACAGCCTTGACGTACGCCGCTGCTGGTGTTGAAACTGTCAGACAGTTCACCGTAAACCCTCATCTCAGCTGAAGTATGGGAAAATAGCGCCGAATGTATGTTCACATACTTGGTCGACACACCCCTGCGTTTAGACGACTCTAAAAGCATAGATCGATCCACGGAATCGAACGCACCCGTATAGGCGAGAAATACGGTGATTATTGGCAGGCGGTATACATGATGATGCTCCATAATTTGGAGAGTAGTAAAAATGTGGTGTATACATTTCTACCTAAGGCGAAACCTTGCCTGTTCTTCCCTAATGTTTAACTCCCGAGCTGAAGTGAGTCGACGAAGTATAATGGATGCCAGATGACTGGGGTTAAACTAATTTCACTATGGTTTTTGCAAGAGTCCCGGACACTATTGAGTATACGAAATATTATCGAGTGACCACAACATGGAGGGATGGTCTCCGTCGTCCACACAAGTTGAAACATGAGAGTCAAAGCCACTGTTAACGCCTCTCCACCTTCTTTGGAAAGTACCGGCAGACCATTGACCTTATTACGTTTGGGGGCCGGTCTCAGTGGGTGGTTGCAAATCTACCGACCAGGATGCTACATCACAATTTTATAGTAGTAGCACAGTAGAAGCGGGAGGCTAGCTACGTTGGCCCTCATAGTGTTCCGCCTATCGCTCGAACCTTCTGGACTTTTTGTAGATGAGTGTGCCATCTGTCTAGCTGATAGCTTCACTGACAGACGGTCACCTTTGACCACTAGCACGGATAAGTCTGAATAGTCTGCCGATGTTCCCTCAAAGTTCTTCATTAACCAAGCTCCACGATCAGGCTTTAGGCAACGTTCCAGCGTCCTACGGATTTTTCCCCAGACTTGTTATGTGAACCACCAGGAGAAATGTTACTTCTGGCATTTAACAACTCTAGGGATTTCTCCGGGATCCAATGTTCGTCCATCCCACGATCTACCGTGCCGCATGTTACAGTACCTGCTTTCTGAATGATCTGTGAGATTTGAGTCCAGTGGTTATTAGGATCTTCTGGGTGAGAACTGCTTAGCCTGCTTTCTGAGCTGCTTTGGTACTCCTGTTTTGCAAACAGTATGGCCAATTTCTCAATAGCCAGCCGTTGCTGTCGTTGCAGTTGTTTTCCATCCAAAGTAAGGACGGAACGGCAACGTACCAACGCATGATCCGAATCCAAGTATGTGCTCCACCAAGAACGTCAGTTCTGAATCGAACCCCACCATCTGTAACTAACAGCTACGTGTTCTATCTGAGATCAGTCCTGATTCTGAGAAGATGAACATCAAGTATAACAATGACGTGCACGATTTTTTCAGCTAATGCTGGTTAAAAATAACTTACAGCTGTAACGGTTACCAATCGTTATCGGAGCGATGTAACGCCGTCTCAAACCGGTCACCTAAACGAGACTCGGCTTCACCAAGTCGGCCGACCTGGGCGTTCATATCCCCGGCCAGATTGACTATATCAGAATCATGTGTCGGTGGAGGCAGAGCGATCAGATCCGAGTAAAAAGCTTCCTTAACGCCGACGTCACCACAGTCAGTTGGTGCATAAGCAGACGCAGTGAGAAGATTTCTGAAAGTTTCGTGTCTAGTGCTGGCCTCAGCAGAACCTGCTAAGTGGACGGTGCAAAGTTTATTGTTAACGGGAATCTAACGAACAGATTTTGGTTATCTTCACGAATGACAACTGCATGATACATTCCAGCGTTGAGCCCATATTCTGGGACGTTCTGATTAATGTCCCGATCGTAAATGGAGGTGAGATCCCGCAGCGTTTGCAACTGTGAGAAATCTGTGATGCGCAAGTAACGTTTCTTTTAACGATGTCTGGTCGCATACTGTTATCTTCCTGCATTTCAAAGAAAACCATTTGACGTAATTTTTTTAGAACACGTCGAAATAGTTCCTTCATCCCTGGCTGTTTGTTACCGGTCTCTACTCTTTTCGTCGAGGTCAAAGTCCGTTTTGTTCGGGTTTCACTACCAGATGCTTCCCAGTTGACGAAACTAAAGGTCTTCGATCATCCTATCTTTGACCGAAGTATTTATCTGCTGTTTTCACATTTTGTCGCTTATTCGCGGCACCGCACATGTCAGTTTCCTGTCGACTGTTGAATAACAAAACTCCTTACTAGTTCCGAGTATGAGTGCGATCAAACTCAGTGTGCTGATTACCAGTGCGACGCAACCTTATTGACTAAACGACAGCGATGGACGGTTATGCAACCCGGCGCCTGCACGTAACCATTTTTCGCTACGCGCTCACAGTGGCGAAGGCAACTAGTCATTTGACTAGGTTTTTCTATGGTCACGTTACCGGGACTAATAACTAATCAACGGGACATCGACTTCAGATATTCGGGAAGTGTTTAAGTGCTTGACTACTACCCGAGGTAATGAAACTAGTTTTCGCTGATTGGATTATATACTTCCTATGACAGCGGAGTGTCTGCCGCATCATCCATTGCACAGTGTGGCTGGTGTTGGTTAGAAGAAACCTCAAGATAGCCAGGCGGTGACCTGATCACTAGGCGTGATGACCTTGACCATGTCGTTGAGCCAGGTTGGCAGATGTCGTCCCCTCGGTTGTGGGGTTCGAGACCATTCACACCGCTAGTTAGAAACGTCCCCAGTGTGCCGCAGTCAGTGACGAGCCCGTTTTCTTAAGGTTGTTGATTTTTATTCTCCTTTTTCAAGAATCTGCATTGTCTTCTTAACTTCTCTTTCCATAGTTGTACCTATTTGTCACTTCGTTACTCCGTCAGGATTAATGGCAACCTAGAATGGCTGTTGACTTCTACGAGCACACATCTGAAAGCAGCCAATTTAGTATAGTTTTTCGATATCTGTAGATGATAACTCATTTGCGGGTTAATTGTACCGTTTATTCGAAATTCACAAGTCAGTAGGTCTGAGCGAGTGTTTAGAGTATTTACTAGAACTGTACTGAAACTCAGTCTATCTCAAGATTCTAGACAGTTTTGTAAGATTGCGTAAGTAGTATGTATTTGGTGGTGTATGGTCGAAGTTCACCGGGTACGTATACCTGATGAGTAACAACCCACGAAACCGGTCGTGTGCTTCCAGTGAATTTTGATCGTTTATCACATACTACTTACACTCTTGATTTGTGCCACCTAACAGTGTACTGTCCATGTGATCAACTATACTGCGTAGCAACAAGCATCTTCTAATGTTTAAGTCCAAAACTTAGATGCAGTTTGCAATCTTTTTCTCGTTGCAACTTTATCCGTAGTTCTTCACTTTGCTCCTTTATAATGCGGCTTATTCTTACCTTCTAATATCTGTATTTACAAATGTTCCGTTGCACAAAACTGGCCTTTGTGAGTGAGGTGGTTGACACTGAATATTTCGTCACATCACTTTTTTCGAGTCTGCTGAAGTTGTTTCCGCCATTATGAGAGATGAACTCCGACCTACATGTTCAGATCAGTGAGAAACCTTTTGGGGCGTGTTATGCTGTTTTTCTTTTCTGCGCTGATAATAGGAAGAGCGATTATCTGTCTGAATTTTCGTAAGACCGTTTTGTATGTTATTTAGATTGTTCCCATGTTCTTGCAATCTTCACATACGATTGACGATATAGTAAAACAACTGAACAGCTGTTATTCAAATTTACAGCCTGAAGGCGAATTCGAAACGATCGACTGCATAACGTTTCTTCACATCACTGCCAGTCACTGGATTGATGGACCATTTAGTAGGTCGGTTCATTGGATGTAACCTTAATTAGCTAGTACTCACACTTCGCATACTTTACATCGGCAGAAAAAGGGCAGACTTCCAATAAAACGTTATCTGAAGGCCCTATAATTGTGTGTTCATTTAAGGGGCTCCGTTGCTGGACTGCGAACATTCAAAACGATTTGCCTATAGACACAGTCATGTACGAACGTCGACGTGCAGAGTGACCATGGTTGGTAAAACAATAATCTACCTTCAATGCGACAGTTGTTTGCCTCAAACTATAAAGCGCTTGTTCTGCTCGAGCTTGTAATACAGCCGAAATGTTGGTTGGAGATCTGACTCACAAACTAACGCTATCTTCAATCAGTGACGATAGTTGCAGTGTGACTCTTATGGGCGTAACCGACAAATCTGTAAACCCTGGACGTATGGGCATCGACCATGATGGGTTTGGGATATGAATACACAGCTTATTCATTTTTCCGGGGTGCACTCGTACGTCCGACTTTGCCAATTACTAGACTCAGGCCAAAGATAATCGGGTTAACCCGGATTCAGCACTCGAGGTTATATCGCGTAAATATGATTCCCCTTGTGTTTCGAAACGTTGTCTACAATCGATTACCAATCAGCTAGACCGCTTTTTTATATATCTTAATTGTCGTTAAGTTTACCGGGTTAGTGCCTATGCTCATGTTCCGTCCACTTAACCTCAACATTTTCAGTTTCTTGTCATACCCTTGGGTATTACGGCACGGCCTGTGGATGGTTCTGACAATAGTTCACGAAGTATCAGGGTACTGACTAAGTACAACTATATAGAGAATAACAAAAGAGAGGGAAAATACGAACTACTGATAACAAACAATGGCGCTTCATGAGAACGAGGAAAAAGAAGTTAACAACCCTATGGATATTAGCTCGCCGCTGATTGCTGCACACTTTGACGTAATAACGTCAAAGAGTATTTCCAACCGGCGATGGTAATGATCTCGAACTCCACAACCGGACTGACGACATCTATCACTCTTGCTCAGCGGGACAGTCAAGGCCTTCATATCCCGTGACTACGTCATCATCTGGCCGCCTGTCGGTTTCTTCAACCATGAGTAGGAACATTGAGTAATGCATAGTACGCCAATAACATACGGTGTACGTGACCAAACCGGCAAAGACTGTGCATTTTCATCACTCTAGTTGCCTGGTCACCAACATATACATGTTTCAGTGACGCGGACGTTACTCACACGATGAACCCATTTGATGCAGACTAACTGGTAGCGAAAGCAGTCATGCAGTACTTAGAGTTTTTATACATTCTCCCCAAGAAGGTATTTATAAAGCAAAACTAAGTTTACACACACGTCGTCGAACCTCCCATTAATTGACAATCGATTGTCTTTGCGATGCCACATTTAACGAAGACTGACGAACATATCACTTGTCATCGTTATCCTCGTGTCACCATATCAGCAATATTACACCTGATAAAGTGGCGTTGTTCAGATAGGCTTACCCGCAATCACAAATATGTGGTCGGTGCTAGCCCAATCTTGTAACAACGCCATACTGTGGGGATACAAAGTGCATACCATACATTTATCACTTGGTTCTGCATAGTGTGCTTGTTCTCTGTAGAATTTAGCAAAGCAACGTCTCTTACATATTCAGTCTCAGTCAGCCGAGTATCCGATAAAACCCTACTCCGAGATCTTTCGAACCTCCGAGTGCTCCTTCCAAAACATAGTTTAGCATAAGTTGAAAAGGAAATTTAAGATCGAAAACTACTATCAGACTCCACTTGAAGTCGAGAACGAGGTAGTTGCCTATAACGGTGCACTCAGAGTTCGCATGTAAGGCTTCCAGTAAGTTAACACACTTCACTGGAACTCCACCGCGACAGAGACGGTGGCAGATGGCATGACGGTCAGACGAGTCAAAACCAGCCTCTTATGATTGAAAATAAGTGTCCATGCTCCAGTCTCTGTTGTACGGTAAAGATATGGTCGATACATGGACAAACGATAGGACTCAGGATACTCGAACAACAGCATAGCCTCAGCCAAGGTGGGTATTCCAAAATATACGACAAACGTCAATGGAGTGGCGCCACTACTATTTTCAGTTATCATTGTTTTATGCTGATTAACCACTGGGAGTGACATCATCTGCCGGTCTCTGTCTTTACACTACCGTGTCCAGTCCGTGAATTTTTCATGAAGGGAGGTTCTAATCGTAGGTCATCGATCAGAGTTAACAAGACAGTTAATGTGTCTACTCTCTAGGCGGTCGGGTAATCCGATCTCTACTCATGAGCGAATATCGCCGAGCGTTTCCATATGATAATTCAATCGTGCCTAATGTGAAGCCTGACGTTTACGACTACTAATTACCTACGGGATGCAACTCGTTTTGGTTGACTCATTAACATAGTTCATTGTGCTGTTACGCATTCGAAACCCGAGCTGTGCTGATCAAGCAGTATGGACCACTTTGCACAGAAAAGTTGCTGACTTAATTAGTATCGTTCCTGTATATTCGACCCTTATTTTGCTTGTATTACTATTCTTGGTGTCATGTCCCTTCTATATATAGTTGGTGGTTTTGCGTACACGACCGACGAAAATAAACAAAATGCCGTGTTAGTGGGTTTTAGATACTCTTGATAAGAGTGAGGTGCCGGACTGTTTATAAGGGTGTACTGTACCATCCCTCTTATTACACGCTTAATCTTACGGTTTATATTCCGATCCGAGAAGAAGAATACGCGAACCTCACCGCTTTGTTGGAAACAAGTCAAAAGCTAAACCTCAGGGACTCTGAATATATATGGCAAACAATTACCATACAAGGCAATCGTGACAGAGTGAACCAGGCGCTTTGATCATATGTGGTGTTAGGACAGATCAGGTTATTGGGACGTCAGCAAGCGAACGAGGAAAAGCTGTTCAGGCAAGGTTGAAACATCTGGTCGCACAGCCGCAATCTGATTAGCTAGTTTGAATAATACATATCCATCCACTTGACACAGAGTGTGCCTCAGGCAACGTGTATCGAAATATTCTAGCTTAACTTCAAGCAGCTATTGTCCAGTTCTATCTGTAGGTTTGCACAATTTTGCGGACGACAATACTTCCGAAACAGGGTCGTTTGATGCTGCGCGACTCATTGTGCCTAATTCCTTTGGAGATGCACCTCCTGAAAGTTTGCTGCTCTGAATGAATCTTTGGATTCGAATGGAGTAATGCCAGTATATTCAGTTGTAGGGGGCCTTAGTATGGACTGAAAATTCAACCGTTAATCACCGAATTCTACTGAGCGGAAAAGTTGCATTTGTTGAAGTTCAGCTTCACGTTCTTCGAGTTTATGATATCTCGAAGTACATTACTACTGTCATTGTGCGTTTGGTTGTGTACAATTTAAATCAACGTCGTTAGCTTACCTACAATTCGGGCATTGAAATACGTAACCGTACAAAGAAAAAGTATGAGAGATAACACAGCTGCTCGGAGGTTGCCAATGTTCCTGTCGCTTAACGATAACAAACGACTATGCAAGTCTAGGGATTTTACTCCAGTTCCTATCTGAAATGATCAGGTTGGAATTATGTGAATGGAGAAAGATTGGGGAAACTGATCAACATTACGGGTTCCTTACGATTTCTTCAGTCAGCACCGAAGTATGTCGAGTTGATACTACAACGCTATAAACTGACTCCAGAGTAGCGCAAAATGATGTGGCGTAATATCACTATAGTAAATTCGGCTTCATTTATGGATAAGGTACACACACTTTTTCATTAGATCTCAACACTACTGGTTATCATTCTACAATAAAGATGCTGACCAGGCAACAGGTTTGCGTCCCTGCTATCTTGCATACTTCTGCCTGTCCACGGTTATGCTACCTAGTATGATAGATGGTAACAAACACCGAAAACCTTCTAAGACTGATTTCTACACGTCAAACTTCAGTTTTACCTTGATGTATATCATCCGTCTAAGCTGGCTATCCGAACATTAATGTTCTCTAATTTTTCCCATGTATGCCATACGTGGTGCAGCCGTATGAACTGGGGAAACATCGACATATGCAAGCATACGGCTGCTCGCCAATAGGACCAGTATGTCTTATTAATGAATCGCCAGTGTCCCGGATTGCTATTTTAAGTAATGGTTTTGGTGTTGGTTCACTAACAAGAAAACAATGTCTAACTACAGTAAAATGTGTTTACTCTTCGTGGATCGGTAATTCACCAGCTTGGAACCCGTATATCTACTATCTGTCTCGAACGGTTTTGTCGGCGCACCTGCGTCCGTTTGTATTTTTCCTGCCATTGCACTGAACCAGCGCAGCTGACTTCTTGAATGCGCAATTGTGATGTTCGTTTTTCTTTCCATAATTAGTTTGCACTCGTATTAATTTTCGATCAGTATCGCTTCCGTTCATTTTATTTTCTCTCAGTTACCATGTTGTAACGGCAGCCAGGCTGAGTGTTGTCAGGGCCGCACTAACTCTACCACGCAGTCCGATGTTTGCCCCTGTCTAACTACCTGTTGGTCTGTAGTTGAGCAAAAATTGGAACGAGGCATTCGAGTAGTCGGGACGGTGGGTTTATTCTTCAGCATAGTAGAGGTCAGTGTTTGTGTTTGTATACTTGGTATTATTAAGGTTGTCCTCAATGCCATTAGAGTGTAAAATTAGTATCATTTAGAGCTTTCAAATGTGGTGATTTGTTTTCCCTAAGTAATGAAACAGAATATCACCATTCTAGTGATTGTCCACAACTACAGTTCGAAAACAAAAGTCTTTCCTAGTCTCCAGTTGATAACTTCTTCAGGTGTAGCATTAAGCCACAATATGGCGCGGTCTCTTTACGTGAGCAGTATGTTTACTGAAGGTGAAATACTCGCATTTAGTAGTTTACGTCTGGAGTTCTTTCAAATCCTCTGTAGTCCATTCTGTTTCTAAAATGCACATTTATTCCGCTATCGTCAGTGAACGCATTTGCAATCTATTTCGACGGAGTGTAGCCTGCTATTTTAAGATTTGTAGAAGCTTGTGCTCGCGTTCGGCATCGCTAGTGACGTGTTGGAAGAGGTCAAGAAGTTTAGTTGAACATTTCTTCCAGCTATAACAATTTATCTAATGAAGTCAGCGGTCCAGTAACGTCGACTAAACATTAGTCGTAAACATTAGTTGTAAGACAGTGTGTGCGTCGTCATAGTATGCACGATCCTATCGTACAACTTTTGAACTTGTTCCCTTTGAACGACGTTCTCAGATCGTATGCTTTCGACCATCGGCGTCTCTCACATTGCCCGTGTGTGATGTGACCGTCCCATACGCAATAGTACTGTTCATTAATCTTCACTCATTCATTACATACACATGTACACAGTATGCCATGTCATTAAAACCAAAGTGGCGAGGTGTAGTCAGAAAAACTTGAGCGTCTGACCTTCACAGTAGATACGAACACACCGTCTGCTCGTTCTGTTCGACATGGTTTGACCGAACGAAGACGACCGGTGTTTCTACGGGGCTACGGACAGTTGAATCGAATAAAATAGGATAGTATATTAAACACAACCGTTCATCACGTTCACTGAGTGGATGTCGTCCAACCATGTTCGGTCAGATCGGCAGTGTTATGGTGATCGTATTCCTTGGTGGATTAAATGCCATATCAACGAGTTCAAAAAGTTGTTCACATAGACACGTTTTTACCGTGAATTCAGTGGAAATAGAAATTATATGACCTCAGTTAAGGCTTACGACTCGATGCCCGGGGGTGTAAGTGCGAGCGAGGTCATTGAATGGTTCAGTGAATCAGCTACTATAGTGCAGTCAGTGCTGCGCACATTTCAACCTCATTTCATTTAACAATTTAGCTCATTTAATAGTAGAAGCCAAACCAACGCGCATGATGTACTGTGTGACAATCGTCCGCTGCTTCTGTTTAAAATGTTATACTGACCCTCTTGAAATCCGAATACGGTGGAAACGGAATTTATTAAACTGTACATTATTACATACAAATGTCGTCGACGTCTTCATTGTACGGTTTTTTTCCGTATCGAACTTAATCTTGTGTTTCCTCTCTAGAGAAATAGCAAAACATACACTTGGTCAAGACAACATTGTATAGCACAGCTCTAGAAATGAGACGAATGTTTCGTAATTTGTTCGTTATAATGAACGGGCTACTGTAACGAACTGTTTTCTGATCTCACAACTTTCGTTACAACTCCACTCTACACACTATACTTCCCAGAAAAGCGGGAGACTTTCCTTCGTTGATTGATGGTCTGTCTTTCCATCCATTTTTTTAGTGTTCTCAGTTGAGAGAAACAAGTGAGATTGAAGATGAAAATGCCACTGTTGTTCCTTGACATTCAGGTATTAGCTGACTTTCTTCTCGTCCGGATTGATTGGATTGAAATAGCAAAGCTATACTAGGTTTTGCAATGGTTGTATCACCCGCCGTAGTTATGGGTCACCATGCTATAGATATAGCGTGTTGTGGAATTGATGCCAATCGATCACTAGTTTGCCAACAGACCAACGGTCAGTAGATATCTTCCACATAACAGCTGACCATTGGCACACTTACATGTGATTCCGCTTCGTCTCTTTCTATTTTCCCTGCAGCTTGTTGGAGTTTGGCTAGCTCTGCAATATCGACACAAACGTGACCCATCTGTGGATCCAAATCAGCTCCTCTGATTTGATTGTCATTTCCTTAGTGATTAACATTCTTGCTGCTTCTTTGTGTATGCATTCATCGCATTTTGTGGTATGATTGTACATATTCTTCAGTTCACCTAGAGCACTCTTGTCTCTCGTTTCTACCAGAAATGGTAGGACTGATCCTTTCCTTTTTTCCTACAAAAAATGGATTTTTTTTGTATTAGTCACATTGCGTAAACATGACATCCACCATTCAACAATCTGCTCATGTCGGTCTTGCGTGACTTGTTTCTCTGCCCGTATCCTAGTCATCATTTAATATTTCACATGCCAATCTCTTTTTGGTGAGCTTACAGTGATTTGGATAGACATTTCTTACTGGCCATTCGTACGTTTTCCTTAAGCCTCTGTTCAAATTAGTCCCTTTCGTTGTGGTTGCGTTTATTCTGTTTACTGGACTCAGTCGTGTGAGTGCTCCGCATTCACACCTTCTCATCTGCTGTCTGGTTTTTAAACCTGGCTCTTTCGGGTGGTAGCCGATCGTCGTTTCTCTGTCACTGGTTTTCGTTGCTTGTGCATAATTGTTATTGTATGATATAGTAGCTTTCCAAGCCACGCGATTGTTAGGCGTTGGATCTTTAGATGTAGTAATTTCAACATTTTCTTATCGAACGCGCTGTTCAGTTGTTAACTTCATTAGGTCAGGCGTGTGCGTCATGTGTTCTCGAAGCTTTACTCTCGAAGGCCAAAGTCGACGAAAAAACAACTTGGCAGTCACCGATCTATGAAGCATCTACCGTTGGAGGCTACTCCCGCTGGTTGTAAACCCTACGGTCCACATCTTTGGTTGGAGTTACTGATATATGTAGCAGGGACTAGTTGTCAGTGGTGTTTTCAGGGATCAATTATTCTTAGCATGGTTTTACTATCGGTTGTTATTCCTTTTTGCCAATCGATCGTTTCGTAACTCATATTTTTAAATGGTAACCAAGCCGTATTGAGTTGTGAATACGATGAAAACGCTGTAAATTAACTACTACTCAGGTCAAGGTAGAATGAAGCATTCAGGTTGAAGATGCGAAGAGGACTTAGTGAATAAAACCGCTCATGCTATTGCATCATGTGTAAATAAAGCTTTTGGCCAGTGGTTTTTTTGTACTGTTGAACCATGCTACATTTTCTGGTAGACAGTGTGCGATACTGTGAGCGGTATCCTAAACTACAGATTATGGCCCATGGACGGACGGCTGGTGACATATTGATCGCTTTTTCCTCTCCTGCTCCCTTTTTGGGGCCACCTTCGAACAAAGACCTTCTGATCCATTAGGGTTGAACGCTAACCGTTGATTGCCACAGTTGTGATGATTATCACACTCACATCCATCGGTACACCACAGAGCTTGCAGCTCGGCTACTGAACCAACACCGACGGCGCGATAGACAATTCATCATAAATCGCTGTCTAAAGATGGGGCAGAACGATATTCGACTGATTCGCAAACATTTACACGCACGTAACGACGCGATGGACTTTAAATTGGCCTGTAAGACTAAGTACGGGCAGTGCCTGCAGCTCCCTAGGAGCAGTCTCATCGTTTGGAAGTATCCATGTTAGTTTACCAACAGCTGTGGTCACTTTCAAACAGAGTGGATTAGTGTTGCCAGTGACCTATTGGCCAGGTCGATGTTGCGTTTAGTTGTGTATTAATTGGCGAGTTTCATCACATCTACGAGTCCCACTTCGCGCATGTTTAATCTCGATGGTTTTGGTGCTACAGATCCACTGTGTATTTTTGTTAGAGTCGTAAATTCAAGGGAGTGAACCCTCACTGCTTCCCTTGAGAGATGGTTGCGTTGCCCCCAAACAAGAGTGTATGCTTTATCTGGGTCAAGTGGTTCAGTTATCTCTTCAATGTTTTACCGCTAATGTTTAATGGTTAGATCGCGTACCATCTTGGTGTCCACGGTACCGTGATCTGTACCAGTTAAGTTTTTTCAGTTCACTGTCATATCTAATCTACGACCTACACGTTTGTTTTCATTGCTCCATTTTGTCCACACGGCCGTGGTCCGAACAGGTCGAAGATCTCATTGCAAGCACGGATTCCATTGTCAGCACTGTGTGACCTCAGCTGTGTTCGCCGGGTCGGCGATGTCAGTCGTCGTGATCCAGGTCGTGTGTACATTCACGTTTCGACGGGCACACCCATTCTTGAGTGTTGTTGCAGTAGTTGGCCGATCGCCCAACTTGGCTAGAGAATCTACCAGTTTTCGTCTCCATGCTGTACCTGTTATCTGATACGTTGTTTTCGTCCCTTCTCATTGTAGCAGCGTTTTCTTTAGACTGTCTTGCTAATGTGACATCGTTGATCATAGTCGTTCAACACACCTTTCGTAGAAAGGATGTCTGCGAGTGAGAATGTCCCCTCTTTACCCAGTAACATGGTTGGGTTTGGTGGTGTTATCTAATTTCGTGACCGTACTAACTTGGGTGTAGTGATGTTGCAGGGAACCTGGATGCGTTGGAATATAGATGATAGAGTCGTCCAAATTGCAGGTTTCCGTAGATATGTGGGTTTTTCTCTCATATCGACGACGTAATGAAGGTCGTATCACTTGTGCCTATGACTCATGATACAAGTCCTTGTAAACTCTTCCATAGAAATGATTGCGCAGGCTGCCTCATTGACACGCTGTCATGTATTGTAAACGATGATTTATTACTGAGCGCATCGATTTGGCCCTCGTTAACAGCACACAATTGTTTACTTTCCATAGGCGCTCCCCACGTGTTGATTCACATCACTCTATCATGAAGTACTGTTTCATGATTTGTAGTAAGATTTGCCACAAGCCATCGCTGAACCAGATGTCGGCCATCTCTGTCGGACAACCATAGTGGGCTTAGGGAGATGATATAATCATTCCCACATTCCCATGGAATTCATAAGAAGTCAATTATGCGAACAATTGCTCTCAATCATTCTCATCGGGCTATTGAAATTGTGTAGGTTGCATGCCTTTTATATATGAGAAATTAGAACAAGTCAGATGGGTCATTAAAACCAGACATGGGATGATTCACAGTTTACTGGAGGGGGTGGGAGTGTTGGTGAATGTGTGACACTCACTCGTGTCTGCTGTGAGACGCATCCGTCGGTGTCAGGTGGTTCACTCTTGCTTGGATTTCAAGTGACTGTGGAATAGTTGGCCAGAGTAGTTGTAGGGTTTACACGAACTATTTTTTGTCACACAGACAGTGGTTGTAAAGTGTAATGGCAATAGCCTCGGCCGTTTATAACAGTCGCAACCTGACAGCTCTGGACTGGGCTAAACGAACCTTGTAGATGATTTAGAAAACTTCATCCGACTCAATTTGATGGCCAATATAAGTTAAGTGAAAATCGATTGCACTGGAAATGAGCTTTCTCGAACTGTTGCGAAGCCATTTCGGAAGGTGTTCACGAATCCTTTCCGATAACCGCTTTGTTCTCCCACCGTAACCCGCTTGACAACAACAGATGGGAGAATAAACACGAAAAGACGAAGAAAACCTAGACAAGTTATCATTGAAGACTGGTACCAGGCAGGTATTGAATGATAAGATGACTTGTGCTACAGGATAGGCATTCTCGATGCAAAGGAACCTCAGAAGAGGTAGGAGGGTTGTATAACAAGCATTCTCATTTGTGAGCGGCATACTACTCACAAGCGACGTTCAGGAACTAAAAGGCAGGCCTCAACGCCAAGAAGACGGATCAGAAGCGACTATCGGAATGGTGTGTACATACTATGGGGGAAGTGCCACCAGGGCGAATGGCAACTTGCTGTTATCCGATGTATGTGAAGGTACGTCAGCCGTGTAAATGAGTACGTGTTCGTGGTCCCATATTCGAACATGACCTGTACGGGAGTTCGTGTAATAAACAACTCTGGAGGCCAAGAGTCTTTTGCGGCCACATGTATGCCTCTAGTTTCGCATGAACGAGTTTCTCTCCTGGTTCGACTAAACGTACCAAAAATCAGATGTCCATAATATTAACTCACAAGTTAATCACTACGCATGAAATAAATGGTCAGCGTAATGGCATGACACTCGGAAGTGAAGCTTCTCACCTCATGCTTTTATAAAATTAATGGAGCCCAATAAGCAGTCGAATTTTTTACTGGCCACTAGCACCACTGTTTTGCTATCGCGCAACCTCCGTCTTACGCAGAGGAAAAGTGACTGAAAGCGATGACCCATTTGATCTTTATTCACAGGAGATTCTTCAACTGTATTCCATGGTTTCGTTCACAAAAACATTCTTTTTAAGCAGTGTGACATAAGATATTCGCACTGGTTGTACTTAATTGGCGGTCATTTTAGCTCCTCTAGGGTCTGTGGACGTACTGTGTAGATTCTGTATCCGAGCTTACCTCCCAAGAATTGTCCCGGTAGCTTAATATTTAGAGGTCGTGACAACCGCTTTTCTACTCCAATGAGGCTGCTTCACTTTTGCCCGAAGGTTTCTTCGAGACTGTTAAGGTCAGGGTAAACCTGATCCGAAGAACACGATTGTGCTGTCAGAAATCAGATATCGCAAGCCGTTATTGAGATATGCATTGGCGTGGGATTCAAATATTTCTTCGCGTGCTCACTTTGCCACAAGGTCAATGATTTTCTATAAATACAGGTCAGTTTCTTTTGTAAATTCGCAAAGCGTTTGGTGGCTAAATACACTGTCTATCCAGAGTCTGCTTTTTCCGTGTTCTCATTGGTTCTTGTCGTTCGCGGTTTTGGGGTCGCTTAGAAAGGGTTTCTATTCGCGTTATTCGTTCACCGTTGTTCGCAGCAGTTATTCGCGTTCGTGTTCAGTAGGATTCAATTATAACAACTAGCGACGAGGATGGGCTGAAATGATTATTTGACGGATGATCAATGGTACTGCCATCCGGCTACAAGATGACACCACCTCCGACATCACTATCATATCAAGGAAGACATGGAACACGCTGGGTCGACCTGCTGTGCGTCCAACTATCCACAGTGCTTCAGGTGGCGTTCTGAGGTTATCTGGCGAGCTAGCTTGTGAGGTCTCATTCGGTGATTTCCACTTCAAATGCAGATGCTATCTCACGGATCAACCGGAGCTGGACTGGATTGAAGTGATGAACTTGTTGGAGACGCCTATCAACGGCTGGGGCAATGACTGTTGACGCAACGCTCAAAACTTCAGAATTACTTTGGGAAGATGCTAAATTTTGGGTACCATGTAATTGACGATAGGTTCTGATTTGGTTTTCCTATACTAGTCTGCGTGGAGCGTGATACCATTCGGAAGTTGGTGGCAGATGACACGCCAGGCTTGAGTAAACGTGCTTTAGGTCAAAAACTACGCTCGGAAATTTCTGGGTGCTGGAATAGATGACAAATAGATAGGCTTGGGTAGATTATTGACACCTGTCGCTTGGGGGCCAAAAAGTTGAGACTTAGTGGCTATAAACTTCCACTGGTTTAACTCGTAGAATGCACCAGCACAGGTAACCGTAGTATCAAGAGAGGAACTATCAGGACTTACAATACACCAATGCGATCTACTTGAGTTGCGGATTGATAGTCATTCAATAAGGTTCTACCAGACTTGTAGACTTCTGGACATATGACTAAGTTTTTAGACTTGTCATGTGTGATCTGTTGTAACAGCGAAAGTGGCTGTTTCGCTTTTGATACTAAGTGAATTACGAAAAGGTTTTGGAAATTCGCCGTATTTTGGGTCGGTATTCCGAGAGAGTCGTCCTCAAAGTCTAACGAAGACGTTGACACGAATTAACATATTAAAATGATTGTCAAGGAGTGCTTTATCATGCAACTCCAATGATTAGTTTTCTCGTGACTTGCACTTAGGGAGGCTGAAATAATGAGCACTTGTGTAAGAACCACGTTTGGTCTGGCCGCAGTTTTTTCGGGTGTGCTTATGTGGTACACCGAGATTCCAGAACAACCGTCCGAGATAACCGGTAACTGAATCCACATCTCCTGTGCCGAGCTAGTTTATAACATGCTGTTAGCCCAATGAGTTCACTTTGTGACGTCACGTCAGGAAGCTTCTTGTAGTTGAACAGTTCAATTTGCAGGACAACCCACCCAGGACGGATTAGTGGGTGGAGCGTTTCGAGCTGTGGTGCAACCTGCTGAGGTATGCCAAGCGGGATCGGTCAGCTCTACTTCATACTGCTAGCGAGCGTGACATGCACTCCTTGCGGAAGAATCTGGTCTACCTGGAGAAACTAGTCAAGCTCCCGTTCGACAGGCTGGATAAGGTGTTGGTGAACCACTTTTTCCTGTCGACTTCCACACCACCGACCGAGCCAAATCTATTTTTTTGGGTCGAGGACAAAAAATACCGCACTGAGAATTCATTCTGGAGTTGAACACGCAAGCGGTTTATTGCAATTATGGCGATCGGTTGGAAGAGCAAATACGCAACAGACTTGTTGTGTGATCAACAATGTCGCTGGCCAACGGAAGATGTTTGGAAGAAAAAACGACGTTTTCAGCAGCCCGCAAGATATGCGAGCAACATGACCACCTAGTCGCAGCAAAACCTAAGGAGTCGGTGCTATTTCGAAGGCGATCTTTCAGACTGACGTATCCGTATCAATATCAGGCGTTCACAGTCAGAAGTCTCAGCAGCCTAACTACACCATAAATCCTAAGACTGTGAATCAAAGTCTCTCATACAACGACCTTCACTTTCGGTCCACTTGCCGTTCGCGCACCGCTACTTGCCACGCTTGCAGAAGGACGTACGACATCCGAGTCCTCTACCGGCAAACCATCTATACAATGTAGAAAATGGGGGTGCACCGTCAGTTTGAAAAAAAGCGGTTAGTGCATAAATCCGGAGCGCACCAAACCTTCATTGTGGATATTGGAAGTTCTCAATCCATGATGCCGAAGGATATGTTCGATTCTGTATGGTCGAATGACATATTGAGACCAATCACTGTACAGATCCGTGGCGTTGCTAGTTACTGCATTCTGTCGCTCACTGAGACGAATTTGTTGGTCCACAGGCAGAAACGTACATAGATATCTGTGCAGTTTCCAGTTTTTTCTTCTAAATCTTCATTTGTTTGGAAAAGGCACTTTTTACCTGGAAAAAATCGCCTTATTTGTCAAGAAAAATGGCTTCATCATTTTTGAGAATTTAAATACTCATCAGAATTCTCGAGCATTTGAGAATATACGCTAGCCTCTGATTGGTCCGTTGAGTGGCCGAGGCCGATCAAAACGTATGAATAGAGTTGCTGTAAAGCACTATTTGACCTTCTGGCTGAGCAACAAATAAAGTTCGTTTGAAGGCCGTCTTTTTCCTTACTTGTTGATGGGATTCTAAGCTGTGAGAGTTGAGTTCCGATACTTGCGCTCCAATTTTCATGCAGTTTTGCAATATCGTTGCATTCATTCGTGATAGAGATATTGCGTTTGTTCTTGCCTTTCTCCATCAAGGCGTTGCAACACCATTCTTCATGAGCTTAAAGGAAATGTGGACGTCAGATAGTTACGTATCACTGCATATGACAATCGAAACGCCATTTGATAAAACACTCCCGCAGAAACTGATCGTGCATTGTCCTGCAAATTCCCGTGAGATGACAGTGCAGCCAGATTTTTCCAGAATTTCATGGCGAAGGCCCGGTCATTATTTCTCGCTCAGTCATTCGATGAGTGGAAACGGACAGGAATATGAGAACGTTATGCGCAGCACTACAAAATGCATCATTAAAGGTTCACTCGCGCCATCTAACTGCACTATGCTAATAACGGAAGCTTCTGACTGGGGAATCGGAGGTGTGCTGAAACAAGACAGTTATTCAGCCATCTTCATCACCTGCCTGTTCAAAGTTTCAGAAGCAGGGTGTTCACAGATGCAGAAAGAAGCCCCGGGCTTCTTTTTGAAGATGTCACTGAAAAAGCAATGAAAGCCAAATGTCAGAGTCCACAATTTTTGTCATCCATGGTTTTGCTGAAGCCCTCAACAGATGGTCATTGATGTGCTGCATCAAGTTTGACAACTCTTCCAGAGAAACCGTTCGTAACACCATGGTCAGAACTCTCCGTTCTCTACGAAGCCATCTCTCACACTGAGCCAACATGAGTGTATTTCCTAGTAACAGCTTAAAGCATGTGCACAATCTCCCATCAACTCAGTTTACGCAAACACAGCTGGATGTCCTCTTCCTTGGACTGAAGTTCAAAATACCACCAAAAGAAGTTGACAAGTTGAACACGCAAGTACAATTCGAATACATGCACGATCAATTAAAGGATCTGTCACCCACGTCTTCTGATGAGACGGGTTGGTTTTGCACAAAATTGGTAGATATATATAACCAATTTATATCAGCACCTATTCGTCAGCAATGTTGTCGGAAACAAGAACATTGTCAGGCCATGAGAGAACTGAGAGTGGAATGCGACATTTGATGTTTCTAAAGCCGGATAAAGGTTCTGGTGTTGTCATCATGAACAAGGACGATTATATGACGAAAATTAAAACCATTTTGGAAGACCACTGGAAATTTAAGGAAGATAAAACGACAGAAAATAACATACTGCTGGGAAAGCAAGTGGCGAGGTAACTTCAGATATTGTTGTTGTACGGCCATATATCTGAAAATCAGTATAGGCACATGAAGCCGATCGACACAGAAACACGACGAATGAGAGGTGCACCAAAAATACACAAGGAAGAAGTACCTCTGCGACCAGTTTTGTGTATGAACAACTCAGCATATCATAAAGTTGCTCGATGGCTGGTTGAAGTTTTGGACCCCATTCGCAAAATGTTATCTCCTCCCATTGCCCGAAGGATTCATTTGAATTAGCAGAGACATTAGAAGGCATATCAGTGAGTTCGCAGGTTATGCATTCAATCGACGTTGATTCCCTCTTCACAAACGTTCCAATTCGAGAGACAGTTGAGTTTTATGTTATTTTATTTCCAGCCGAAACTGTGATATAGGTATTCCACTTGAATATCTTAGGGATCTCATTTTACTGTGTGCAAAAAATGTCAGGTGAAATTTTGAAAGGCTTTCTTATAGACAAGTAGACAGAGTGGCTATAGGTAGTCCGTTAGGTCCAACATCTTTTTGGGAATGATTGAACGGCAAGTCTCAGATAATATTGCCAAAGCCTTGTTGTACAAACGGTATGTTGATGATATTTTGATTTTTACGGACACTGACCATTTTGATTTAATTTTTAATCTTCTTAGCTCTATTCATCCGTACTTATCCTTGTCTCACGAATGAATCACACGGCAGTTTAGCTATCTTAGATGTGCTCATCACTAGGCGTGGGAATGCAACATTACAGCGATCGGTTCGCCGCAAAGTAATATGGGCGGACAGTATCTCCAGTTCTCCAGCTTTGCCCCGATAGCATATAAACGGGGTTTGGTCAAAACCCTACTTCATAGGGCCAGACATATTTGCACCTTCGACAGGCTGCAGACAGAACAAGAAACGCTGAGGAACACGTTGCTGGCAAACGGATATCCTGAGAAGTTCATTGACATTCATAACAGAGTGGACGAATGTAACGAGCCAGTGCAAACCGTTCAAAAGAAAGATATATTCCTATTTTTGCAATTCAAAGGCGATCATCTGGCAAATAACAAAACACAAATTGCAATATGCTCTATCCCGTACGTACGCAGCTGCCCAATTACGTCTGGTTCAAACCGCCGAAGGACCCGTTCTACACAATCGCGAACGCAGTTTGTCTGGTCAATCTGTCTCACGTTGTTCACCAGTTCACTTGCAATTGCGGTGACATTTACATAGGCAGAACAGACCGACAGCTATCTCAGCGAGTGGCAGAACACGTCTCGAACTGGTTGAAACAACTCGTGACTCAACAATCTGTAATCGGTGAATCAGGTACTCGAAGCCCCGTATCATCGATTGCCAGACACCTCATGATAACAGGTCACCAGATTGACCCACCTAGATCGTTCAAAATATTATTACATTAAAAGAACCCGAAGCTACTGGCCTTTAGCGAAGCCATGTTGATCATAACTCGCCAGCCGCAGCTATGTGCACAAAAGTGGTTGAAACAACTCAAATAGTTGCCATGGTGGTGAGGACATAATGGGTGATGTGACTATGCGTGTCCATACCTTGTCTATCTCTATTTGTGTGTCATGTATAACTCGCATGTTTTACTTTTGCGACTGATGAGAGTGAACAAAATGTTAATATATCGCAACATGTCTTATTACTACATTGATGAAGTTATTAAGGGGAACCGAGTGTTTCAAGTTCAACTCCCATGGTAGCGAAAACCCTACTAACTTTTGCTTCTGAACACACAACACAATTTTGAACTCGCGAATAGTGCTTTAGTAACATGTAATTTTAGCTGTATAACGTTGCGTACAGTTTTTGTTCAGTCCTGTTAACTGCATTGCGAAATCGACGACCGAAAATGTTTAGCGACTGGGAACCTCCCTGGTCACCTACGTTGAGAACAACTTCATGTAGTGGGATTCACAGTGTGCCGTATTATGACAATGCGATTTCAACCCACGGGCGGTTCCTGTTTCCGGGGAGTGGCCGATTGAACGTACTAGGCCGTAAAATTCCTTCGTAGTCTTTGCTTTCTTCAAAGACCGGCAGTTCGAAGTCAAACATCCCCAGTTTTTCTTGCACTATGAAAATTTTTCTGTCCATTCTGATGTGGTATTGTGTCTGGACGACCGTCCTTCCGCCAATATATAAAACCGTTCTGGACATTCTGCTTAATGGACACTTGGGTGGTGATAAGATGAAGTCACTGGAAAGATGTATGTGCTGATGGTCCGACCTGAACGCTGACGTTTTTAAAATCGTCGAGAACTGGAAAGCGTTTCCCCCGCGGCATCCAGGTGAAAATAGATAATTGAATTCTGTAGTCTGAGCGTTACTTACCCAGGCAGTGCATTCATGCTGACTTCCGCGGCCCCTATCTGCACCAATACTACGCTTTAGTGTCAGCCGACCATTCTTCAAAATGGCCAGAGATCCTTCTGACAAGCATGCCGACCAAATCATTCGTACTCCAGGCATTAAGGAAATGATCAACCGCGAAGGCATTCTGCTGGCGCTCATCACAGACAATAGGTCACAGGTTTGTGTTACCGAAACCAAGTCCTGGCTGGTAACAGTAGGTGTCGACATCTCCAGACGGTGCTACACTACCCCTGTCGCGTCGGTAGTGCGGAGAACTCGGTCCACACAGTTAGTACAATTTCATCGACGAGTCTGTAAACTTCCTAGAGCTTGAGAAATTTTTGGAAACCTGTCTACTACAGTGCAGGTATGCAACACGTTACTACCCAATAAAGGCGGAGGCACGCCTTTGGGTATTGAGAATACCGGAGTAATACAAGAAGGAACACTGGGGTGCAGTCCATTATGAAATGGTGTTTTTCATACATGAACTTGTCAGTGGTAGCTGTGGTGTCTCGGAACAACTGTATGTATAATCCCGTGTTTATGTTCGGATTGGCGTTGAAGCATATATTTCCAGTGTCGGAATAAGTAATCCGTGTACCGCTTGAATTTTTGGCTCACGGGACAGTTGAAGAACCTCTAATTGAATCTCCCAGTCCAACCTGAAGATCTGTTTGCCAGGCCGGCTAAACTGACGAAATGCTCTTGGAGTAAAGTTGTGTTAATCCTAGTATCTAGGACAGCCGTTTCCAGACTACGGTGCGATATAGTTTCAGATCCACCAGTCGGAACAGGGGACCTACAACTAATCATGAATATCCTAATTACCTTGATGCTGATTATTCAGCAACTTTCAGTCAAAAGAGCCATCCGCAAATAAAAACACCTGAAGAGCGTGTTATGATTGGTGCAGCACTGTTGTACATTGCCTAACCCGTAAATTAACTTATTGCTATCCATAGAAGCACTCCTGTCTCAGAAAAAACGGTAACTTTTCGGTCTTCGGTTTCTTACCGAGTTTGGCATTTGAGCGTTAATTTCTATGAGCCTAAACCATTGCGCACTGATAGTCACTTTGTTTGATGATGAAACGTTTACACTTCAAATATCAAGCTCGACGAACAACCGAAAACACCAATATAAGCTGTCAACTCCATCTCTACTCTCAACAATCATGAACGGTGACTGTATCCACAACTCCATGTCTTCTTTTTTACTGTGTAAAGGTGAGCATTGGGTCCGAGCCAGTTCATTACTTGTTATCAGTCCAATAAGTTCGATTTTAATAATTTGCACACCTATCAACAGTTCTTATAACGATCTGCCTCTCACTAGAAGGTGGACCGCATCTTCATAAAATATCAACAAATGATGCTGACTGCTTTGTATCTGAGCTGACCAAGTCGATAGCAGTTACGCGTTTTGCAATAAACTACTGGCAAGACAGACATTACGTTACTAAGCTGTAACGAATCAAATTCAATGGATAAGTTAGACAATCAATTAAGTTCCTTTTAGGTTGAACATCATTGATTGAAGCGTTCGCACTCAGATGGACGTTACAACCAGCCTCTTTCTCCTCAGACTATGGTAGTGGTTTTTAGGCCATAGACCTTACATCCGGATTGAGAGGCTCTCGGATGATGGAACTTCTCTGTTCTTCGCTAGTACGGCATGTCAACAGTTTCGTTTTATGACAACCTAATAATGAACAAGCGATCAGAATGAGCGAAGTGCAAAGTGTCTGTTGGGCTGTCTTACAGCACCTTATAATCGACTATGGGGACTTTTCTACGTGTTACCTGGGTTGTTGGTTCGCTGGGAGGCACTCAGCAGTTTCATTATTGTGTCTGATTTGCTTGGCGCATGCGGGACAACTTTTGTGCGCCTTCATTGTGTGAGGTGATGTAACATTGTTAATGCTTCTATACCCGCGTGTCTAGCTAAGAGGAACCAAATCTACATCATGCTGAAGTACGCATTGCTGATTGAAAAATCAGTGAAATCGATTGGTGGGGAAGTATGACACAAACTGCAGGCAAAAATAAGTGGGCAATCATCACGCGAACAGTGATAGGGTACCAGCTGATTTTGAATAAGACAGCGAGTGAGTAAACTAAATCACTACGTCTTCTGTACTTGAAGAGAATGAAAATCCAATTGTCTGCGTAGAGCTGTGGTTTCACAGACCTCGAAATTTTGGAACCAAACCCTGGTAATCGAAACGACCAACTGGATCAGATAACTGGTTAGGCCAATGGAAGTGGATATTGGACATCAGAATAATCACGTTCAAATGAAAAATCCGGAGGAGGTTTACGATGACTATATTATACGAGTATGTTTTGGTCAAATTCGATTAATTCGTGCTGGGCGATGCTACGAGCAAATGCGTCAGCACCAATGACAGGAACCTCGTTTGTAAGTTGACGTGGACTAGTAAATAACGCCAGGCAGACGCTCCCTATCTACACCAGTCTCACCCTCATTTAATTGGAAACGGATTCATTCAGTCCGTTCGGACGCAGTGCAAGTTTGCCTGCTCATACAAAACCAAACGTGACTTTCGTTTCTCTGGTAATGTGATTGCGATTACAACATTTCTAAGAAAGGCCACTCGAGGTGACTGAAACGTTGAGTAATACAACTTGCTTGTGACGTTGAGTTCTTAATTAACTTACTGAGAAAGCATTATGTTAGTCAACTAAATTAGACGGTGATGAATATCGAAGATAGTGAGTTGTACCGAGGCAGTGTTATAGAGTGAAGGATTTAATCGCGCAGACGGATGTATACACACGAACGTCGGGTGAACTTTAGCAAATTATTATGAAGGGAACAAAAGTCAGTTTGATAGGAGACGGTGTAACCTGCTTTAACGGATTACAAAGACTCAGCGTTTATTTTCATTACACTCCGGTTGAAAGCGTGCTGTGGACTGTGACATCCCACCGCCCTAAGCTACAGTTCTAAACTAACTAATGTGTTCTTAGACCCTATTACCAACTTTAAGTTTTACACGGAAGATTAACCCCTGCCTGTTGATCCATTAGTAAGAGTATATAAACGATATGGCTGGCGTATGTCAGCAAAGCAGAGTTAAATGCGCTGAGTTGTTCAGCCTCGAGTTTGTGAAGTAAGAGCGATGAACTCAAACGTTACAATCCAGATGTGACGGCCTGGATCAACAATATAAAACGGACAAATCAACAACGTGCTTACTGTTCCACACCAGCATTCATACTTGTTGTCCAACTCTTCATTCTAGGGTAACTCGTTAACCGTCATACCATTATGGTTCACTAGGCTTAAAACTTCAAAAATCCCGTGACTTCATTCACGCAAATGGAGTAGACGGTGGCATGTCAACTTACATTGCTCCTTGACGTGGTGTACGCCTGTAGCCGACTAAGTTAATCCGAGGAGGCCTACATCAACCGATCCATTTTGGTCAGTGGGTAAGTGGCTTTTAGTCAGCAGGTTGTAATTTTGTGGATCGTACTGAGCTGTTGAGACTACTTCTCGCGAACCTACTTACTAAGTCGGTTAGGTTGGTTAACACGACAGCGTACTCTTCGTGTGAATCACATCGTTCATCGTCCCAGCGGATTTCTAAACATGGTTCTAGAATGATGCCAAACTAACGATGGAAAAAGGATCTCAGCGACCAACGGACGGCCCAGAAAAGAGATACAACATGTATCATTTGTGGCAAGTGAAGAGAATGAAGATCACAATACATATTTTATGAAGTGCGTTTTCTGGAGGAATTTTGCACCAATCGGTTAAAACCAAAAAGTTGTATTCATGGTTCTACTGCTAATGTTTATAAGAGCTAGCGTGGAATTAATCGAATAAACTTTCTCACTAGTTCGAATAGGTTCAATTGGTTCTACAGAGAAGACAAATCCTTCATTCTCAATGCACGGTAGACTGTGATACGATGCCAATAGCCGACATAACCATAACTCAAGTAACCAATGGCCGCGTGCTTCAGAAACTTATCAACTACTGAAGTGGACAAATAGCCAGTAAGATTGTTGTGATCGCAGCATTTTTTACTGTCGCTCTTGACTCCGGCCGCTACGGCTACGTCTTCGAAGTCCTCCGGGAACCCCCGGACGTCTCCATATTCGATTGGCTGCGGCCAGAACATCTTCATCCTCGCGTTCGTCATGGCACCAATTGTTGTGGCTGTAAAAGATGCTTGGGCTGTAAAGTCGTGCATTGCTCAAAATCCGTTACAAGTTATGTGAAAACATAGAATGAACGCGCACACTCGTTTTCATAGCTGACGTGCATCCGCACATAGTGAACAGCATTCCGTTGTCATTCACCCATAGTGCATACACATGGTTCCAATAGTCGCTTCTGGTCCCTCATCCTCCTGGCGTTGATACCTGCTCTTTAATTCCCGAGCGCACGCATTATACTACCCAAAAACGAAGCTCCATGTACCACACCGCGACTGAGAAGAGGCGGAATACGTTGAGTTTATTTTCAATGTCTTCTGATACACACGAAAGGCTTATTCCATGAGATATCTAAGCATCTCGACTGCAGCGCTGGTGTAAGTAAGTGCGGAACAGTTCAATAGAGCTTGAACTCATCAAAACGAGACTGTACCTTGAAGCGGTGTGACAGCTTACGCGTATCGATGAACTATTGGGCTAAAGTGGATGGTGTGGCGACCACACCCACAGAGTCACTCATGCCAGTCTCCTGGTGCTCCAGGTTGTGCGTTCAGAGAAGGTTGGCATCTTTTTCCGGAAAAAGTACCAGTTCTGGTACATTGCCACCTACCCGCTGCCTTGCGCAACAGGCTTTAGAGCCAAAGGTTTAGGTTGAGAACCCTAATAATTCTGCTGTCTAGGTCTGTTCGTCCTGGTAGTATCTCAGCCCACACAACCATGAATAATCACAACACCAATAATTCCACACTGTATCGGCCGTCTCACAGCATAACCCGGGGTCTCCGAATCTTTTGCATACAGCAAGGTGGATAGGCGAAAACATGCTACTGTTTTCTCAAATTTAGCTCTTAGGTTCCTCCCGGCACACATTTCTGATGATTGTTCTACAGGTTCCACAAGAGATATCTAATCATAGTAACACTGTGCCGATAAGTCCCATCTCTTACCATTCAGCCTCAGACCTCCATCATCACTTGCATAGATCTAGAATGCGAATTAACATAGGTGACTTCAACGTTCGCACTCCAAAACAGAGAGGACAACAGGTCGATCTCGCGCGAAAGTTAGATTCGTCAAATATCGATGTCTGCTGATTTTCGGAGAGCAGAATCCACGACAGAAGTAAACGTATGGAACTAACAGCACCCACATCATCTAGCGGATAATGGTGCAGTGGAGTTGAGCGATCGTATTATACTACCCATACCGCGGCTATTCAGTAGCAGGTACAAGGCATACGTTTTGACAACGTAAAAGCCACAAGAAGACTGCAGGAAGGATCATCAAAGTGAAGCATCATCCATAACGGTCCTTGCTACTCAATGGAACTAAGCACTGACATCTGTGGTAGCCGATACTGTCTGAGGCCGAATACTGCGTGCAAATGACTGGTTGTGTGACAGGTCCGGTTTACATCCTTAAAACGTGTATTGCTGTGTCGAATAAATAACCACTGTGCCATCCGCGTTCTTGGATCACAACAATTGGTGCCGAGAACAGGTTCGGAGGATGAATATCCCCTGGCCGCAGCCGTTCGAGGATGGGGACGTCCGGAGCTTCCTGGAGCACTTCCAGGACGT
>LUCH01004469.1:23760-49181 GCA_013368495.1 Paragonimus heterotremus | reverse complement strand
GTAATATTGCTGATGAGATATCAGCAAAGGTTGCAAAGGCACGCGTTGCCTTTGCCAAACTGTGTCATTTGTGGCGTCGGAAAGACGTTCGGTTATCGCTGAAAGGAAGGGTATATAATGCCTGTGTACGTTCTCTTTTGCTCTATGTTCGGAAACGTGGCCTGTTCGCAAGGAAGATATCAATAAGCTTGCGGTGTTTGACCATCGTTGTCTTCGTCAATTGGCCCATCTTAAGTGGACTGATCGCGTGAGCAATATGGCAGTTCGCCGACGCGTATTCCGGAACGCTCGGTTTGCGCGATCAATTGGTCGACTAATCTCGATACACAGCTAGCGATGGTTGGGTCACGTACTTCGTATGTCATCTGACTGTTTACCGTACCGGGCATTATATACTGAGACCACCAACAGTTGGGTAAAACCGCGTGGTGGTCAACCAACATCGTGGTCACGAAATATAAAGACCCTGACTGCTCCATTGAGCAGAGTGGGTAGGTGTCGCCTTTCTGACTGGAGTCCTGGTGATCACTCAAACCGCTGGTTAGAGACGCTATCCGAGATGACGATGTGTCGCAGTCGATGGCGTACCTGCATCCATAACATTTCTAGTTCTTCTGCTTAGTCCTTTATTAATTTTCAAACTTCCTAGTAGCGTTTCCTTCTAGGATATTCCACGTCACTGTTGAGGTGAGCGGCGGCCCGAGCCACAGTATCTTTTGGTGAGGCTCATGGCTGTTATGATGATGATGATATTACGGGCACCGCGTTTAAACAAAGGATGAGGCATTGCGTTACATGAAGACCTCCATGTGCTTCTTAGTCGTGGGCACGGCTGAATTATACAACAGTCAGTTACAGGTGGCGTCACTCTGTTAAAGACTGTCGTGGTTTTTGGAGCAACTCTCTGGACTCGGATCGTGCCGTTGCGCGTGCCCGTTTTGTTTTGTCATTTGCTCATAGGTCGTGTACTCGTAAATGTAGGACGATACATTGGCATCCGAACAATGACATAATGAAGAATTCTTGCCGGGAAGTATTGGTTTACAAACTGCCAAGTTCTTGTCAAGTGAGAGAACCCAACGAACACTGGGAACAAGTCGCAGTGGCTGTGGAAAATTGATGTAAGGATGTATGTTCCGAAGGAGCTGTGCAGTTGTGACTGAGTTTGATTTCTGTCTCGCCGATAAACCTTGTGAACAAGCGTCTCTCTATTCCACCAAGTTCTTAATATGATGACTACCGTCGTTAAATTAAACGTAATCTAACCGAAGGCATGTAGAAGATCGTGAGGGCAGTACTTGATCGAACAGTCGAAAGATATGGGACAAGTTTTTTTTTGGAGTGTCAGAAAGCTTTCCTTCCTAATCCTTGGTTGTACTGACCTTCGAGTCATGTGAAAATGATGGTTCACTTTTCATCAGGCAGTCGTACCGATATGATAGGTGCGCTGAACTCTCTAGCTGGTCTCAATCAGACCATGTGAACGACAAGACTGGAATGGTCAGTTATTGCATTCGAGACTTCCATCCGTCTGAAGCATAAGTGGCCGTAAGGCTTAATTTATTAAAGCATAACAAGGCTGGTGGATAGGATCTCTTCTCCCCCTTCTTTATTTAAGGATGGTTAGGAGAGGTTGATTTCAGAACTTATCAAACATTTCCAGATAGTTTGAGAAACTGAAGAAGTCACTTGTTACTGGTGTTTATCAGCAGTAATTCCCGTCTTCAAAAAGGTGGCTCAAAGTCTATGCGACAATCACAAGTACCTCAATCTAGTGTCTGTTGCTTCCAGTTTACCCACTGGCCTTCTGTTATCTCGGCTCACTAAGCCTAAAGAATGTCAGATACGTGGCGAACAGGTAGGATTCCTGTTCGGTCGAAGTTGCATAGATTAGGTTTTTACCTTGCGACGGATCTTGGGGCATCCGCGCTCTTGTCGGTACCCGATGGTCGTGGTGTTTTTAGACCTAAAGGCTGCTTTCGATTCGGTTGCTCGTGACGTTATCTGAAACTGCTTTTTTGACAAGGGAGTTCCGGGGAAGTAGGTGAATCTGTTGAGATCACTGTATGCCCAGTCCGCAAAACAGAGTGAGGATTTATGGACAACTGTCTTGAGCGTTCATCACTTCTAATGGTTTTCGTCAAAGTTATCTGATCTCCTTCCCTTCTGACATTTTGGAGAATGGGCTTGAGGAATACAGTGGGCGTCGAAAAGACGTTCGGTTGTTGCTGAAAGGATAGGTATATAACGCTCAGGTCCTTTCTGTTTTACTCTGTTGTTTGGAAACGTGGCTGATTTACAACGAAGATGTCGGCCGACTTGCTATGTTTGACCATCGTTGTTGTCGCCAGTTAGCCCACATTAAGTTGACTGACCGCGAGAACAACACAGCCGTTTGCCGTCGCGATCAATTGGTCAACTACTCACTTGCACAGCCTTCTGCACACCCTGTTTGAGTTGTGTGCTCTGCATACCAGCTAAAAGTCTGTCATACCGGGCATTGTATACTGAGACCACTAACAGTCGAGCAAAACCACCCGGTTTTCAATCAACAAAGTGGCCACGAAATATGAACACTCCGACTGTTCCATCGAGCAAAGTGGGTGGATATCGCCCACCTGGCTGAGGTCCTCCTGATACGTAATCGCTGTTTGGTAACGCTATCGGAGATGGCAGTGTACCGCAACCAGGAACATACCAGTTTGCACAGGGTCAATAACGGAAAGCCTTTCAACATGTTTGTGTTTTTGGCAGTTTGTAGTATGCAAGTGTTGTACCGTTGAATTTTTCAGGCACCAAAATGGGCTTAACCAAGTTATCGCCGTGTTGGCCACGTTAAACACTACCACATGTTTGCTGTTCTTATACACTTCTCAAAGATTCTGTTGACACTACTGGTGTCCGTGTTGATTTGGTCGAAGAACACTGACGTGAAATGTCGACTCGTCGGCGAAAATTATATATTTTGACATAAGATTGTCTGTTTGCACAATGGATACCTGAACCACTCGCATAATTGAAGCTATTGTTGGTATTCAGTTGCCTTTGGAGTTTCCGCCGACATTTTTGTCTTTGAAACTTCTCCAGATTGAACGCTCTATACTGAATGCACCCACAGGTGGCATGCGACTAGTGTTTAGATTTTATTTTCCGTGCTAATAGATGAGAATGTCGTCTGCAAACAACTTTTGTTACCGCTACGTGCTTGCATGTTGACGGTGTCAACAGGGAAACAGACAGATTTTTCGAATGGGCTTGGCGACCGAACCACATTATAGTAAATAGTAACTATGCTGTGTATGCTCACGCTTTCGAGTTAGTAACCATTAGTGGTTAAGGGAAGCGACCGAGAATAGCTCTCATTACTGACCCAGGCGCGTAAGTCGATCGAGTAGCCGTCCTATCATTACTAGTAACATAGAACAGGTGAGTCCAAATGAAACCGACTACGGTTGGGCATTCGCAAGTGACGCATTTGTGACCGCAGTGAAAACCAACAAAATCTCTGTGTCTCCAGTCGGAATCGATTTATTTATGCTTTATAAGATGGTGCTTCTGGGAGTGGGTAAGAATAGAAGGACACTTAGCACAAGTTCACTGCAACTTTTGACGCTAGTAAAGTGCACATATTGTTTGAAGGTAATTGACTTAGTAAAGAGAGGAGGGACAAAGGCCAGTCTTTCAAACCCCATGGGGAATCGCTTCTGAGGTTGAAACAGTCCAAAAAAATAAACTGTAACAGGGTTGGAAGATGATGCGAAACAGTGGACCGATCTTTCTAGTCAAGGACTCGTATCCACGTGGGCTTTGTGTTACTTTATAGGTAAGATTGTTTGTACCTGTTTAAAGAGAAACCTAATGAAAGCGGCCTTCCTCTGTCTACCTAACTTTATTTCCAAGAAAGAACCATTGAATTTGTGCACGTACCGGCTTTTCGTGTCCCTCAGTAGGTCTCGTGACTGCACCCTTATTGGCATGACTCTTCATCATCTTTGTAAACCACCCTTACTCAATTTCTCTCCGCTTAACGAATACATCCACATTATCACTCCTATCAACTCACGTTTCAGGCTTCTTCTACTGATGGATTATGTTCAGCTGTTGGCCATCCCGTTGTGTTTGGCCGTTTCTATAAGCGCCGTTACCCTCATTTGTTTATACTGTGTCAGGTTCAAGTACGTTTTTATTTCCAGTGGATAGATTCGTTCTAGGGTTGAACCAAGTTCGGGTAATGAAAAATATGTTCATCGCAAGAAACATCACAATAAGCAGGTGCGTTTTCAAATCAGAAAACACTCAGTGAAGGTAACACATGCTTTTATGGTTCTAGCTGTTGTCTTATACAGACACGTGATCTCCATTTTAACTTTTTGTGTTTCTATTAACTTGTTTTATCGGCGGTTCCCGTAAATACATTCCTGAAGTCTAGACGGCTAGTAGACATCGACACGTTTAATGATTATCACTAATATGTAGGTCAGTAAACTGGCTTGTTTAGTACTTTTACGACCTGTGCCGCTGCCTCTCTAAGACGCGTTCATGGCTATATTATCAATATTAGTCTGGAAACGCGCCCCCCAAATCGACGTTCACCTACAGTTGTTTCAAAGGTCTTCCACTCTCATTATGTTAAATTATTTTCATGTAGCACTGGCCACCGACACGCACTTCCATAACTAAAATTGCTTGGGTCACGAGCGCTTATCACCTGTCAAAACCTTCTGACGTCTAGTCTGACTGGTTTTCCGCCAGACAACATTGGGGCACATTGGGTACGTATTCGATGGGCGGTTCATTAGTGTGACATTACGGGATCTGTTAACATTGTTCGTTCACCTGTCAGGCGGTAGGTTTTTGAAGCCATTCAATTTTTTTTCTCGCTTACCGGCATATTCCATCCAAAAGTGAGCATTATTTAGTTTGTAAAGTTGTACAGATAGCCCTCAGAACTATCTGAGAGATGACCGTGAGACTTGGTGAACACAACCTAATATTATCACGGGCTGAGCTGCTGCAATAGGGAATTCCCGAAAGGCTCCACATCTCCGAGAGCAGACAGCGAAAGGCCAGGCTGAAACGGAGCGATCTTCTAGTTTTGATTCCTGCCGTGTGGAAGCTGTTTGGTGCTGTTGTGGTTTTTATGGAAAAGCCCCTGCGCGTGCAGTAAGCTGGGTCTGGTCCAGACTGAGGCTGTAATGCTCACATTGCTTTTCGCCAAACGTTGGAACGTGGTCACTCACAGAAGACCGGTCGTTGTCTTTTTACACACGAGAGAGCCCTTGATTTAATCTACTACACTGCGCTTTAGGATTGTCCAAGTTTAGGTAATAGACCTGGGACGTATGCTCTCTTGGGGCCACTGGTAAACTAAAACATAGTCCGCTGGCGAACTATTTCAACGGTTCTATGGTCAAGCGCACAATAAAGCAACAATTAGTATTATATAGGATAATAAGCCATACACATCAACAATAAAACGGTACCATACATTTGATTGAAAAGTTCCACATTGTCCTATAGCGTAACATGAACATTTTAACTATGCGCCTAAAATTACGCAAAAGAAGTGCATGCAAAGACCCTAACGTTTTTTTGTTTACAAAACAACACAAATCTAATACAGTTCGTGTGTTCGAAGGAGATAAATAGCCGGCTCTGCGAGTTGACGCAAGCGCTCATTGTTCTGTTATCCAAATCATTTTTTCTCCTGGATAGCCGTCACTGTTATGCATGGCCTATCTTTTACCTGCTCTCACCGCTCCTTTTGGTCTGTGTTTTTTCTATAGATTCCTGAGGTTTCTGTCGTTGCTTGTTCGTCTGCGCCGGTCCATCCTTATCTACCGCTCTCATTGTGCACAGTTACGAACACATCTTGTGACACAGATCAGTTGTCTGTCACGCTGGCAGGAATGGATTCCAGTGCATCGGGAACGGTGGCCTTATTAGTTCGGTGGGTCCCTTTGAAAGATTTTCTTTAACACGGGAGCTGTGATAATCAAACACCACTGAGCTTGTGGATGCTGTCGTTTGCTTCAATGGATTGTGGTGTACCCTGTGGCTTGAACGCACATAATCCATGTCTAGGGCTCGTGATTTGAGTTCATTTAGTTGGACCACTAGCTGCGCTCTACCAAACATAGGTTTCAGGTTGTCTTATTGTCGCTCAGGGCAGCAAATTCATAATTGACAGGCTAAGAGAAAAATCCGAAATAAACTGAAATCAACCGGTTGGCTTGGGAATAAGAGGGAGAGTGTGCCCAAGAAGGTATACGGAACTACCACTACAGATTATGTACGTATATAAAGCTTGGTGTTTGAGTTCTGAATTTACGCATGTATATGTATATAATAGTATAGTTAATTGTAAAAGATGAACACCAAGCAATATAAATTTATTGTGACTTTTCAAGTTCACACAAGGTGTTTTCCCTCTACTGATGTGAATCAATACAAACGTGGCTGAGATTGTGATATTCTCAGTTTATTGCCTGATCGATCTACTGTCCTCACTGACCAAGATTCACCTAACCCAATGGTACTTGCTGAAACAAACGTTCATTGGGTAAATACACTACGTATTATCGACAATCTGCGGCATTTTCACTCCGAGGTGCTTAGTGTTACGCATCTTACTGGGTCATGTGTGAGTCGCTAACCGCCATCAGGCTGTTCACATCTAAATTGAAGTCACAAAGGTACTGATGGGCCGAATGCACTACCCCATGAGGGAGAGTTATCGTAGTTATCACTGTCCCAATGGACTCATATAGCACGGGATATTTGGGTTGCTCAAACCATCATCGGTTTAAGTGGGTTGTTGCTTTGCATGCTGAACCGAGTCATGTTGGGGAATCGATTTTCTCTCCCCGAAACCGCCTCCTTCCTTGAGAAAACGTTTTTATCCAATCAGAATGAGTGGAAATGTCGTGAACAATCGAGAAGTAACCTTTGCTATTTTTCACCCATTCCACATTTCTTCCGCTATGCTCTTTGATGGCTTAATAACCTTAACCACTATTTTTGGTAATTGTCTTTCGATTTTCTGATTCGAGAATGTTTGTGCACCATATAGATACCCCGTAATTTCCTTCTTGGCGCACACATTGTTGAAGCGGAACAAAGTTGCTTTTCGCACTTGTCTTTTGGTTTGTCTTGGGGGCAGTTAGCGAGGATAGTCGAGCCATTCTTGAATCCAGAATTTTCCATGTTGATTAGTACGAGGAGGAGAATCCGATTTCTCAGGCATTTCTCAAGAACCTCTCAACCGCATTTAACTCAAAGTGGTATCCACATATGCTGATCACTTTCCTATTTCGTTATGGATCATGCAATAAACGACACTCAGTACCCAGGCCTTGACGTCACCTCCAATGCACAGGCGACTGACTTGTATTAAGCCAACGACGACGACGTGTTGGACTGCACGTATCGAATGAAGCTTGCAGGCAGACAACAATAAGCTTAGGGCTGACGATCTATCAAGTTTGTTTACTCAAAGCTCGAAAGTGTTTAGCTTTAGATGGATATCTCATGTATTGAGAACGCCAGTCCATGGTTTACCATGCTGTGTATTCTTTACAGAACTCCCATCTAGGTGACATCAATCGTGTAGGGGTTAGTCAGCGACTTGAAAATGAAAAATAAAAGCTAACCCTTGTAGGTTAGAAACGGTAGGTCGTGTTTGACTCATACACTAGAGGTCTTATATTCCACCTGCTCCCTCTTTGTGTTGTGACTGCAAAAGATGCTTGGCTCGCGAAGTTGTATATTGCACGTTATGTGAAAACATGGTTGGCGACATCTGAAACGGATTAGCCTGTCACAATGACCAAAGCCAAAGGATGCCTGCGCTTAACCATCACCGCAAGTGGCTTGCGTTGAACCAATTGCAGTTCCATCCATACACTACATATCCAGTGTAAGCCCGAAGGAGTAAGACAGGTAGATGTGTGAGTGAGGCCTTTGTATCCAGCCGGCAAATGCTACTTAACCAATTAATTGCCTAGCACGAAAAAGAAACCTTTATCTCTCAAAAAAAACAAACACATAGCGAGACTGCAGTGACGATCTCAATTTGGGAAGGAAGATACGTGAAATGAAATACAAGAAGCATTTCAGTATATGAGGGTATTTGAGTGCATTCTAGAGAGGATAAAGTTGAGAAACAAAGTTCAAAGTTGGACTACGAAGAGACAGGCCAACCATTCATCATACAATCCACCGGCAAAGCTGAAGAAAAGAATAGATAGAAGACCGCGGATACCCAAGTTTCTGAAAAGAGGGGCAAATTAGTTGCCAAACGACCATGGTTTTGGTTGATGCAATCCTTAACAGGAGTTGAATGGATATACTGATATGACCTTCCTGAGCCTAACGTACTGGTCGTCTCTTAGCTGACGGCACACTATGGGTACGCTGGTGGCCTACTAATACAATGCGGCCAGCGCGTTTGCGGCCGCACACATCACAGCGCTATAGTCATGTCACCACGACCTATAGCACCGATGGTTCCCTTGCGTACAGCGCGCTGTCGTTTTCGGTCGTACAATAGCTGTTCGTTGAACTCGCGGACGCCCTTCCGAATGGTGTTCCTAAAGGTCATCCGGTTTAAAACGAAATCTTCTCAACATATAAAATCAATATTACAACGTGAAGGAATTACCTCCTCCTTCTGATCATCATAGACAGCAATACATCAGTGGTTCACACTGATGCTTAACTGCCACACAACCATGAAGAAAAAAAGCAAACCCTGTATAGGAAGAGAGAGGGGAGGGGACCTAGTCACTAATAATAGCTACGTCTACATTCAAACACAACATCAGGGCGCCTACACCTTGCAAACAAACAACCGAGCTGTAAGTGAAAGTAAGGCGTCATCAGCAAGACAGCTTCCTCACGGCTTTCACTGCCCCGCGTCATTAAATGCACTCACTTCACCGGCAACTCGGATAAACAACGACAACATTCACTCCACTTAGCTCGGTTAACCGCCATCTCATCTAAAGAGTCAAACCATCGACTCTGTGAGTCACGAGGGCTCCAGCCCGGGAGACGAACCCGATGTACAGTGTCCAACCCCTTCGTGAATGATTTCATTTGTCTACGCCAGGTCATCATCTGTCCACCTCGCACTTTACGCCAATCGGTCGAAGCATGGGCAAAGAGTGCTCGGTGTGGCAAGCGATTAGCTGGCCTCCTTAGTACATGACCTAACCATCTAAATCTGTGCAAATGTAGTGACTGAACAAAAGAACTCGTTTGACAATCAATGCCAAACACCCGCATCCTAACCTCTTCGTTATTTACTGGTTGGTGCTACCCGATACGAGCGATTGAACGCAGACATCGGTGGTCAAACACCTGAAGACGGTTCAAGTCCACTATCTTGAGTGGTCATGTTTCGCTGCCGTGAAGTCATATAGCCCTCACTGTTGTCTGATACACGTGACCTATAAGCTCTAAAGAGATACCTTTCTGTCGCCATAAGTGTCTCAGATTAGTGAACACCGCTCTAGCCTTAGAAATACGCGCTTCTATTTCATTCCCTACACCTCCGCCGCCTCCGCTGATGCAGCATCCTGTGTATACAAATCGGTGAACAACCTCTATGACTTCGTTATCTAACATTAAGTCCATGTAATTACAACAATCTTGCAGAATTGCTTTACATTTCGAGGGGATTACCTGCACAACGTCCTGGTATCTTAGCCTTTGACCACCAGAATTTCGCTTACCTGGTTTCACTTGTCCATACAGGAGCTGCTTCGAAATACGGCCATCGTCCATTCGTCGGAGGCTGATTCAGTATCATCGTGGCTTTCACTCCGCTCATAGCCGCTCGCCACAGTACCTCAGCGTTGGGAACCATGTCCGGCCACCAAATACCCAAGATGCGCCTCAGACATTGCACATGGGAGCGGCTCAGATATCGCACGTGCCGCTGATACAATGTCCACGTTCCACTGCAGTACAGCAGTATAGACAGTACTATTGAGCGGTAGACAAAGAGCGTATTGTTCGTCTTCAGGCTGTGGTTCTTCCAAACACGTTTTTCAAGACGTCCGGAAGCAGTACTAGCTTTTGCCACACGCGTTTTTAACTCGCGGTCCGCAAGCAGATCGGTGAACACTTAGTCACCTAAGTAGCAAAAATTCGCGCAGCTGCTGACAACGGCTCCGTTAACGTGGATTTGAGGTGAAGGTGCACAGACATCACCTCCGCCTGGGGAAGGCTGAAAGGAAGAAAATGTCTTACCTATGTTGATTTCGAATTCGAACTTGGATGCCGCGGATGCATAGGCCGTCGCCAGACGTTACAGTTCTTCACTCTGTGCCAACAATGTCCCGTCATCCGCGGACAGAAGCGTGCGCATCGTTGAGGTATGCAATCCGGTTGGGGCGCCGAAACATCAGATATTCAGCAAACACCCATTCGTCCGGTACTCCACCTCAACACTGTCTTCCCCGGAATCCTGAAAAGCGACTGTTACCATGGCAGTTAAGTGTAAACTAAATAGGGCTGGGGCTAGCACACAGCCCTGATTAACACCAGTGACAATGTCAAAATCATCACAAGTCAACCCACACTATTGTACTTTTGTCCTCATGCTCACATGGACATTGTAATCAAATTGACGAACTTACCTGGACATTCAAACTTACCAAGCACCGTCCACAACGCCCCGGGGCTCACGGAATCGAGGGCCTTCGTGAAATTCACAAAGATGGCATACAGGTGCAGGTTGCGTTCCCTGTATCTCTCCTGAATTTGTCCAGCAGAACATCAGGTCGATCGTACTCCGACTCGCCCCGAGTCCGCATTGCTCCTCAGGAACATTTGTTTCCGGGACTTTTGTATTCAGCCGGTTCAGAAGGATTCTGGCAAGCACCTTGCCACGATAGCTATCGGGACATTGTTTGCTACCCTTACCTTTGAACAAGAGTACGATAAGGGCATTCTTGAATTCTTGCGGCATCGCCCTGTGCTGCCAGGTGAAGTGGACCAGCTGGAGTAGTGCACGTTCCAGCCAGCGTCGGTCCGCCACTGTTCAGGATCTCACGTGGCTGTCCATCTCCGCCTGTAGCTTTCCCGTTACGCAGTTGAATAATCGCTCTCTACAACTCTTGCAAATCCGAGGCGAGAACAAGTGAATGTTTGACGGCCTGTTGTGGCAGGCTATTTACGATCACCCAATCAATGGTAGCAGGGCGGTTTAGTAAGCTACCAAAATGTTTGCGCCAGACCTTCATGTTATCTTCTGATTTGATACACGAACTGACAGTGTCCACGTCTACCAGTGCTTTAGTGGACTGAACCGTTGAACCGATCGTCTTGAGCGAATCGCAGGAAGCGCTGAATCCGCTCACCCTGCTTCCTCCACCCGTTGTCCTTGATTCCGCGAAAACACTCGGCCAGTTGCCGGTGGATCCTCCGGAACGTGGTCTTCTTCGCCCCATTGTCTGGGCCCAGTGTGGAGGCAGCAAACGCGGCATTCTTCCTTGGTACCAATTCAGTGATAACCACGATGTTGTAGTCGAAGCAGTCCGGGAGTTTCTGACGCTCCACACCGATCGTCCCAGTGACTGCTGCCGTGATTCGTTCCTTGATGAATTGCCACCTACTCTCGGGGGTAGTGGATACAGGAGGTTTGTACCTACGCGCGGCAACGGCACACCAAGAAAGCAGTCTTCGTCTCACAGTTCTCCAATCGTTTGACCCCCAACTTCTACCGTTACCCGGAAGATCTACAGTAAACAGGCTTACAAACATTGGTAAAAAAAATTTGGTTCTGACCAGTCTATGATCTGTGCTACATTCAGCGCCGCCCATCACTCGCCTGATACGCACTTCATTAATGTCCTGCTGTCGCGCAATCACGTAGTCAAGCCAACAGTTATGTCCGCTCCGTGAATGAGTCCACGTCGTGATGTCGCTAGCATCCTGCTGGAATCGGGTGTTTGTGATAACCAGCTCTTGAGTGGCATACACGCGGAGCAGACGATCACCGTTCTTGTGGACTTAACCAATGCCGTAATGTCCGAGGACTCCCGACCGAACTACAGACTCGCGCCCGACTCGAGCGTTCAAACCACCCAGAACAAACAGTCGGTCATTCACTGGTGCCGACCGGATTGTGGCGGACAGCTGATCATAGAACTGGTCCTTTGCACTATCGGTGTGACATTGTTTGGCATTGAACACTAAGGAATGTTGCAGACTTACCTCGACCGAGTCGCATGGACAGCATTCGAGGGCTAACGCCGTGTGGTTTGACTATCAGCAAAGCATTGATGTGATCAGCGATTGCGAAACAGACACCATGCTCCAGAGCACCGTCTACCGGGTGATCTATCCAGTAGAAGGTGGACCCGGCACCTGCTTCCTGCAACTTACCTTGGTCCGCAAGTCTTGTCACACTTGAGACTGCTACGTCGATTCCATAGCTGTACAGTTCCATCGCGACCAGTGCGCTGTGCCGTTTTGGCCGTCCTGTTGGGCTGCATCGATACAGTAGCGTGCGCACATTCCATGTTCCAACACAGAGCTCCTTGCGTCCTCGGGCTTGTCCCAGTTTGGTCCTCGGGTTGCATAGACTTGAATGATCATTGTTTGCTTGAAGATTCATGTTGGGAGGCAGTATGAGGGTGAGTGTCTGGCAGCAACATATATTCTCGCCTATCCACCCTACCATGTGCAGCAGACAGGGCGACCCGGTTTATTCTGCGTGACGGCCGATGCAGTATTCTATTCGGTTCACGTTGTGATATGATGGTTTACGTGAGCTCTGGCTATTGTCAGGACACCCAGACCTAGACAAGAGAGCGATTAGGGTCCACAACCAGTGCTTTTGTTTCAATAGCCTGTACCACAAGGCAGCAGGCGGCACGCACACACACATACGCAACAGCATCAACCACCTAGAACAAGTTCGACAGCAACACCCCAAGAAATTCAGCATACTCACACAGGAACAGTTATATTACACAGACAAACCTATCACAAACCTACCACACATACACACAACATCAGACCGGACGAAAACAAACACCAAACCGGACCAAAACACAGCACGCTAGCACTGTCCACAACGAGCGTATCTGCTTTTTGTTTAGCTGCTCTTTGACTAATCTGACACGGTTGGATCTGCAAGGACCGAAGTCGCAGTAACCACGGCCCGCCGGATAAAAACAGCACGCAAGCCTGACCACCACGCCAAGGTAGCAGAAAAGGTCAGGTTGTGAAAACATACAGCAACGATCGCGTATCCAAATTTGCACGACTGGTGTGTATCCGCGCATATTAGGCAGCAGTGCATTGTCATTCACCGTGGTGCCACGTCCTCCATAGTGTATGCACACGGTTCCACCATTCGCTTCTGGTCCCTCGCTCCCTAGCATCGAAATCTATCCTTAGTTCCGAAATATACGCACTATGCTATCCGCAAACAAAAGTTCATGTTGTACAACAGTTGGAGACTTCATTGGAGTTCGCGTGAGAGTTGTGGTTGTTTAGCCGAGTCGTTTTGGACGGACGGGCATTTACTGAAACGGGACGATAAAATTTGCACCTAAACTGTCTTATTCCTCTCGTTTAGCCTTCGCTTGTAACTGGTTTGTTTGTTTTCAACGTGTACACATACATGTGCATTGTTTGTATTTACTCACAGGGGTCCATAACTTACTTCCCATTCCCTTTGATGGATGTGGTCTTACTGGATAGAGACTTCGTACTCAGTCGCCTCGCTGGTTCAAACTGTCGTACCGCAGGTCAGCGTTTCGTGCTAATCATTGTGTTTAAACCCGAACGCTGCCGTCTTTCTTGATTTACCTGTGGCGCACGACGGCGCGAGCTACGGAGCCATCCATAAAAGTGAACTCGAAATTGTTATTGTTACCCGCAAACTCTTTACTGGCTTCACCGCTGTTAGTAGCGCAAATTAAAAATTATTAGTACTGTTTAATCAAACACTACTCATCCGACAGCTAGATAATCGATTGGAGTTAATCGATGTAGTGCATAGTGCGCGTTTATTCTCCACTATCTTGAACATTTCCGGTTTTAAGTAGCGTTTGACTAGTGTTCTATCTCACCCTTCTTCTTCAACTGTGTGATAAGTAATATTTTAGGAATACTCGGAGGTTCCGAGGATTGCGAAGTGGAGCTTTTTCTAGTCAACAAGCTTATTGTCATACTTAATTATTCCGAATGCAGACTATGCTGAACCGATTAACTGCTATGGTTGATCTGTATGGTATGAATTTTGCACCTTCAAAGTATTGTTACAAATATGAGTTGGCACTGACCCTGTCTTTGTGGTTACAGGCATGCCGTTCGAAACTCCATGGCTTTACCTGTTTGAGTGGTATCATCTGATCAGCTCATACTGTTACTGACGAGGTATCTGTGAGGATGGCGACGGTATGTAGTGTGTGTTCGCTAATCTCCGTCATCTGTAGCGCCGTATGGACGTCCGATTGTCGATTGAAGGGAGGGTTTACAGTGCATGATTTTTTCAGTTTTGCTCAGTGGATCTGAAATCTAGTCCGTTTGTGTGTAGGATGTATGTAGAATCTCGATTTTCTGCCGCCGTTGTCTCCGCCAGTTAGTGTGTGTCAAATGAGCTGATTATGTGGGCAACGCGACCTGCTTATTTTTGAAATTTCCAACTTTGCAATCGATAATCGATGTATTGAAAGTGCACATTTCAAACTGGCTGAGTCACGTAGTCCATATGCTGGCGGAGCGTTTGTCGTGTCGTGCTTTGTTCAGAGTGTCTGGTGACAGTCGAGAAAAGCCAAAAAGCGACCAGACGAAGACGTGGTCACGAACTGTGAAAACCTTGACTGTCCCGTTGGCCATAGTTGGTAGGTGCCGTTGACTAGGTTGCAGAAGTCGCGACCATCCTCATGGATGACTGGAAGCACTCTCGGACATAGCAGTGTGTTGCAGTCATTGACGAATCTGTGTTCGTAAGTTTGTTGATTCTCTTTCTTCGTGAACCCATATCATTTTTGCTTGGTTATTCTTCGCACATCTGTGCCTGTTAACTTGCTACTCCGAAGATCTGGATCGGCGGCAGTCCGAGCCATGTTACCCACAAGTACTGTTCAGAGCTGAAAATGAATAAATACATGGATGTACTGTGTTTGTTCTCGAACAATCGGATAACCTGAACATTACTAACAAGCGATTGTCATGTCTAATGTAAAGTCATTGGCGTAGCACTCGACACACTCGCTTTGAAAATCAAACGACCGGAGTTCAATGCTCTGTCGAAGTGAGATTGTTCGCCGCTAGTACGGTCAAATCTGGACGCAGCTCGAATGTAGACCTTGAAAAAGCTGTGTTTGAATGTGAGTGACATCAAACTCATAACGAACCATTTTAATTTTGTAATTGTTTCAAACACTACAGACCTGTGTTGTTTGAATCAATGCCTCGAAAACAGATTGTTTTCACAAACACTTACTTATTAGACTACGTTTTCCAAAAATATATAATTGAGGTAAGGGGTTATTTTAACGACGTTTTCCCCTTTACATTTTGACAGACAGGAAGGTAATTCACATCGTAACTGTGAGCTCCCTCCGGTACCTAGTGGAGCAGATTACAAACAGGTAAATGTCTTCTGCTTCTTGATTGCTGTCAATGTGTTCTACGTCTTCCGTTTGTTGAACAGATATGTACTGTGAACCCACCAGTCTTCTTGATAACCGAGATTTAGAAAACGTATAATTGAGGAAAATCTGGATTTTATCTCCATTCGACTCGATGACAGGAACAGCAAGTACACACCTTAATGACTAGGCTACAGATGCACACACGGATTCTGGAACATTCACCTGAGGACTCCATTTCTCAGCCAACAGCTGGTTGTGATGCAGCACGTTATTTGGGCGATACACTGCCATGACCCGGTGTTCTCAAACAACCAATGGCACTATTGAATACGAAATACGCATTAGCCATAGAGAATGTGATTGAGACTGAGTTAAAATCATCTTTTGGAATCACATATGTCGGCACGGCGTGTGCTCTACCACTTGTACTACGAAGTCACCTTGGGAATCGGAGACTCGCATATCTGGATCCGACTATCCGCTCATCCCAGTGTGTCATGTGAACTTCTCAGACAATTTTAGGGACAGGTTGCCTTTGTGTGATCTCTGGAGCAGTTGACACTGGGATTCATCAAACTAGGTTTGTCACGAGAATTCTCTCCAAAATTAAGTGTATCGACTAGTTTCCCTTTTAACTGCAAAAGTCCGCTGGTCAATCGAAATTCAGTTCTCACCAGACTGTTTGGTTTTGCCGTGTGCTACTTGTGGTTTAGGTTTTGCTAAGGTGTTCCCTTCCGTAACGTGGAATCTCAGTTGACGAGCTTTAAATTAGGAAATTCTATTTGATCTACATGTGCTGTCTATCTCCACATCTGCTTCTTTCATTCTCCTTCCGCTGACCGCACTGCCATATGCCTTTGTTCTGTTTACATCACTAAAGGATCCAACAGAATTACGACGCTATTCGATTTGCGACGACCCTCAGTCAGAGTCAGATGGATTGTACGCGAGCGTCGGACATCATTCAGCAGCGAACGGCGGTGTTGGCGTCTCCAGATCTCGCCATCGACCGCACGCAACCACCACGGTGGACAGTAATGGTAAAGTTGAACTTGTTCCCTTTCATGCTTTCTTCTTTTCTTTCTTACTCGACTGTAATGTCTCATCCGATATTTTGGACTTTCACGCTGTTGACCAACTGTCATGGATTCATTATCCGTTTCAATATCAGATTTTCGTGGTACATCCGCGACAGGATTATAATACCACCTGATATTGTATAGATAATTCTACTGCGTAAAATGCATCGCATTGTCCAGTTTCATTATGTGACGAACACAATAACACACATCGAAGTAATTAAAGTTATTCGAAACACGTTTGTTCTTGATGAGGTAATGTACGCAAAATAATTGTGAGGTTACTCTCTGGATGCTACTATAACCCGTTCTTGACCTATAATGTCCAACGAAGCAACTCGCGACCCCTCTTGTCATCCACCAAGACGAATAACAGAAATCAGTGACAAAACGGTGTATGGATAATATGTTTAGTTGGCTCCCGTATCGACGTAAGTCTGGCGTCTAAAATATTTTCATGTGTAAGCAAGTCTGAATTTGGGGATAGCATGTTGGGGGGAAGTCATATGTAAATCGGAGAATTTTTCCTACCTCAGGCACAATATAAAACAAATCAAATACCACTTCAGAATCGTGTTCTTCGGATTAAGTTTATCTTAACTCCACCAGGTGTACATTGCTTTCACTCCTCAAACAAATTTACGCACCTAATCTGAATGGTATTGATGTGCGAAGTTGGCATTAGTGTAGCTTTAAAAAAAAACACACGATGTGCTCTAATTCGGGGACCTGTGACAGACGAATAGTAATGGTTCGCTGCCGTTTCATAACCGTGGATAAGTAGCTTCCAGTCTAAACTCGATTAAGAAACTTCAAGGCACGTTCACGTGACACGTGCCCATGTATGTTAAGGGCTACGTTTGTATGTCAGAGTTGTTGCATGTCCGGAAGGGAAATATTCTAATCACAGCCCACCTTGTTCCACTTGTGACAAACATGCCGAAATAGTTTATTGAATTCCCCAAGCAGAACTGAAGACGTACTTCCCACTAGCTTCGTGACGATCGTTTTAACTGTCTCTTCCCCATCTCAACTATAATAAGCGGATTCGAATTGACTATTCACTTATGTGACGTGTAATGATCTCAACCAGTTACTCACAAAGTGGTCACGCTGTGAACAGTTGTAGCCAGGTTACATACACACTGTGAATTGAATACCATCAACAATTGATTGCAAACCTCACATTCCGATAGACTATCCAGCCGGGCTCTTTCGAAACTATTCGGTAATCGTTGTGGGGCTCATGGTATCATGCGTTGACGGTTGAACGTGGTTGTTCTTACGAACAAAGAGTGTAACTTTCAGGAGGCAAATTCACCAAAACAACCTAGTCAAGACATTGGTGACGGCTGATGAAATCAGTCATCATTGCAAACCAGTCAGGCCCTCGGTGACGGCCGACGAAATCATACAACAACAAAGCACTGACGGACACGTCGGACCAACTAGCAGGAGGCGTGCAAGTGAGCGTGGGTGTCGCGACAGGAGAATACGTGCAAGTGAGCGTGGGTGTCACGCCAGCCCGAGAAACTGACGCCTATGGAATTGGCCTCACTTGGCCACTTGGTAGCGAAGTTGCCTAAACGAGCAGACAGTGATTCAACAAGTAAATGGCCATATTTAGCCACTATTTCATGATATATATTTACTGACATCTTGTTCATTTGGTCGAACTGGTATTTGGCAACACAGCGTGTTTGCCCACAACCGTGTTCTCGTTGTCTCTGCGCAAGTAGACTAGGTGAAGCCGGATGGCAGGGACCCACGTCAAGCAGTAAAGCCGTATTAGAACGTTTGGCAAGGAAAAGGCGCGTTATATCAGTAACAAATTGAAGGACTGCGTCCACTGGTTTATGCAAATAATAGTTCTTCAATTTTGGTAATTATCTGTTTATCCTTGAATATGTTCTCATTAAGGCGGAGGTAAAATTGTGACAAACAGTTGTTTTCAGTACAGTTCCAAAAGTTTCATTAAAACTTACCATAAATCAAATCAAACTCTATGGAAATATCGCTAAAATATGCCGTCACAAGTGAACGTTAACACTTGCATAATTGGCCGGGACTGAACTGGATCTTAACCGAATTTACTCCATCCAGTCGGAGTCAGGCGTCTGTATAGAACTAGTGTCAATGATTGAGTAGTGTTACCAGGCAGCAGCAGTACTGAGATGACTTTTTGTATGAGTGCGGATCAAGGTTCTTTAATCGGATTTCGATTGATTCAGCTATCTCTCAGACCTCCGCAATTGTTCTGACTTGAGAAAAAACATCTGATGGTGAGGTAAACGTAAGAGAACAAACGCTTCAGCATAAATCAGCGTGAATGAGGAACGCTGTCAATGTCTTGGACAAGGAAGGTCATCAGGTAACCCGAAAGAGCTTTTCAGTAGCTCTTGAATGTTCGGAAGAAGTGAATGAACCCAGCGTTACGGCATGATACATTCGATAGAATAGCTTATAAGTTTGCAATCTTTGGCTGACAAACCAGTGAATATAATAGGTGAACTCTGTAGTCTATAGCGACATTAGACAGATCGCTCAATAAAATCTGTGTTTATTAGGATTCAAAATCGCATACAAATAAAATAAGCCTGCGAACTCTGCATAAGACTTGTTTGGTTTGGGTAGATCAAGTTGGGTTATAGGACCTGTGAAGCGAAATTAGTTGACTGTATAACAGTTCAGCGTGGATTGACTTTTAGTGTGTTGACAATTCACATGATGAGTTCTGACGTAGGACAAGTTGAATCCTAAGCTTTATTGTCCTGTATTCAGGTCAAGGAACACCTTTATTCACCGGGACACAACCAACAGGCAATGTATATGGTGGAGAGTCCCGTTCTCCAAGGGTCATTTCTTTGGACAAACCAATTCCGTTCGGCCTCTGGAGCTTCATTAAGGGGTTAGGACTTTGAAGAGGCCATCTCTCAGATCCGGTCGTGGATCACTGTTCGGGTTTTACTTTGGTTCATTCTCTTTTGGAATGGCCAGGGCGTTTACTAACACAGTTCAATCTCTTTAAACGTTCTGAAGTCATTCTGAAGACTGCCGCAATTTTACCCACGCCACAATGGAATGGGTGAATAATGAAGTCAAAACATAAAACTTGTGAGTTGTTAGTGGGACGTTGTAACTTGGCCGTTAGTACACTTGTCGTGTTTGGGCCTGTTGTTTCTGTCGCTGGTTGGTGTCCGACAGAAGCCTAACTTTTTCACGGCTGGCTCTCTTCTAACCAGTTACTACTTGTAATGTGTTGAGTGAAAAATCTCAATTACGATTGGGTGCGGTTTAAGGATACCTCGTCAACCGCACCTGTTACAAATCACTGATTGACTTCGAAATCGGGAATGCCAGCGTCAAGTCGATATCCGTTGTTTCATGTCTCGGGAACAAACCATCGCGCAGGTTCACAACTAAAGCTATAAAGGGCAAGTGGTACGGGACATGTAAAAAGTAGTATTCATGTTGATCCATGTGTGACAGTCTGGGTGCTAATACTGAGTTCACTGTGTATGGGCAATCAAAGGCAGGTGGCGACTTGCAAAGACAATTTGTTGAACAAACAAGCCTCACATTCAGGACATTTGATAAGGTGGCAGAGTAGGTGGTTGCCTCCACCTACTTCACAAATTCTTAATTGTACCAAATATTATGCCGCACGTGTCTCATGTCGCATCTTCCTCAGATCCCTTGCGAAATGGGCAACAGAAGATCAAAACCGGACTGCGAGGATTTTCCATGCAGTGCCGGCGTCGAGCCAGTACAACTCAGTGAATTACGAGCTGTTGTCTTATAGATCAATCAGTTGCTGAAATACGTGTAAGCTGAAGAATTTCAAGGAGAACATTCTCCACCACTTGAACAGACTGTTCGCTGTTATTACAACTATATGTGGATAGACGTAGATTGAGGGGAGCTGCCCACAAATGGACCGCTAATGATCGAGTAGATGGTACAAAGGAATGTTAGATATAAGGTCGTGATTAACTGTCCATTGATCGCTAGCTCTAACACTTCTCTTCAGGAAGAAGGAGGATAGAAGCTTGTCTGAACGCCTGCCTTGTCGGCTCACATTCGCTAGGATGTTATAATAATTACTTCTCTGCCATGGCACCAAGACCATTGGAATTCGATCTGTGGCGCCTCTCATAAGATGACCTTCAGCAAAGTTCCGTCCGACAGCACATTCTCTTCTAGTTCGTTTCGTACACATCTATTTGAGGACTGGTACTATCACATTCGAGGGGCATCATTTGATCCAGTGTGCAAATCCATAGAGTGTTTTACGGTTCTGCTGGTCGTTTGCACATTTACATCCGCGTCACCCACATGAATTAATCGACTAACAGCATGATACTCGCCTCTTGGAGCCGGCCGATTTTGTGCATCACAACTGTGGTACAGAAACGAGATGTCTGCTGTGGATTACTGGACTGACTCGCGATCATAGTGCCTCCATGTTGTCTGTGACGGTGTATGTACGGCGAATCGCAGCTGACTTCCGGGTTGAGAACGTACTAGCGTTGAAGTTACTGTTTGTATGTATTTGCAGCTGCTATTGATGAGTGTGTCCAGCAGGACTAGCTTTTCTTGTCAGTCTAGTCTGGAGAGATTCAGTTTGTGGCAGTCAGTGGATTTGCAGGTGCCTTGTGACTGGACGTTTGCCCATGAAGACCGTATAATTCAGTTTCCCAAATAACCACAGATTGTCATCAGAAACGTTTTCGGTTGAATACTCGCCTGTTCCAGCCTTGGAATGTTGGCTTAACCTGCATGTGTAACTTTTGGTTACTATGTTTAGGTAAGCTCGAATTTGGACATCACTAATATCAACCAATGTATATTTGGGATTTGTGCTGACAGCGGCTTGGTTTGCGGCGATGGTCGTCGTAGACTCTTACAGCCGTTCCCTGTGTTGGCTATCGAACTATTAAAGGGCCGGGTTGAACTGCTTCTGAGCTTCACCATTATGCTCCATACAGATGTCGTCACCTCGTAAAGACTGTCGATCAGTTGAAGGTAACCGCCTGGACCAGGTGTACGCTGTTGGTTACTTCCGAAGATTCTGTGGTCTTAATTGTGTGATAGTTAGTTGACACGTGAGTGATGAAGGTACGAGTAAGGTTTATCAGGCGGCACTGATGAACAGATCTTTCAGCTTTCGTTCAGTTGCGAATACTTTGTGCCAAAGCCGATAAACTTTTGAGTGCTACGGGAAACTGAAGAGGTGCCTCGTGACTTTCGTTTATCAGCAGTTACTCCAGTTTTGACACAGAGGGAGCGGACTTCTAGTTAGAAACAACTTCGGTGTCTATTAATATTGTCTTTATCTCATTCAACTTGTTCACTGACTTGATGTTTCGTCGGCTCATGTTTTCCAGCAATGGGTAGTTCTATGAGCATTGTGCAAGATTTCGACCTGGCGGCGAGTGCATTGACCACAGTTCTCCTGTATCGTTTCTAATGGATCGCCATTTGGCGTAGCTATTTTATTCCTGGAGGCTGTCTTCAATTCAGTTTTTCACATTATTTTCTGCAGTTGCCTTTTCATAGATTAATATGGGTAAGGATTTGCAACGATCAGATCATTGTGTACCCACTCCTCAGTCAGGATGTGAGTATGTAGGCGACTGGCTCCAAGATTCCCCATTTCGGGTGGTGAAGATCTGTCAGGAGGCGCATCTGCTAACGATGCAGCCAGGATGTATCACGCCATATCGATCGATCGACTCATTTGGTGTGGTGTGGTCGTGGATGATGGTTTGGTGCCACCCGGCTAGTCAGATTGCCACCGTGCAGTCGGACGTCCGTGCGCTCTCTCGACTGTATTTTCTCCCGTTTGCTTTCTGGTGTATCTTGTAACGTGGTTTTTTAATCCCCTGACTGCTATGTATGGCTGTTTCACAAGATTCACTATGGGTCTGACTGTTATACATGATCGTCTCGTTTGATTTGCTCCGCGTCTTGTCGGCCATATGTGATAATCGCTTCGTCCTATAAATTCAGGATCTTGTGGCCTACTGCTGATTCGGGTTTCCAATAAACCGTTTTGGACCAAACGGTTGAGCACGTAACATAAACGCAATCTAATAGGATTCAACGATCTTGACGTGTTTATTTTTTTAAATCCAAGTTGATAGATGTGAGCATGCGAGTTGTACTGCTCTGTTTAGCTTCTCTGTTGAGTTCATGCAGACTGTATGTCATCACCGTTGACACTTGTGCATCCATGGTTGACATCGATCCTCAACTACTCTTCAACTCTGGGGAGAAGAACTGCCGCGATTTAGAAATCAATGGGGAGGGAGGAGTGTGACTCACTTTCTAAAAACCGTTACGTCTTAACTCCAACAGTGATTACCAAGGCGCCTACAGTTTCCCAGACTCAGTGGTTCTTATTACTTCGCGGCCGGTCCAATCGAACGAACTGAATGATTGGGCTATTTTGTGTGTGATATGCCAGACGTTTCCAAAATGCTACTTAATGAGCTAGGCCTTTCTACTACCACTTTCTTTGTTACAAGCTGTCTACTTGGGATTGTGGCCAGTTTAACCCACTTGAGTGTTGCTATTTCCTTGAGTTAGGATACTACTGAAAGTAGCGAAGCATCTGTTGACTTCGACAGTCTTTGTTAACTGCAGCGTCGTTGAAACTTCCGATTGACATTGAAGGGTGTACACTACCTGCGCACAATGAATTTTCTCCCATGACGGGAAAACGTGACCTATGTATAACGAAAATGTTAACAATCTACATCATACCTTACTGTTTGACCACCGCTGTTCCCGTCAATCAGTCTCTATCAAATTGAATGATCGCACAAATGACACCGCGTATATTTGAAAAAGTTATTAGTTATTTGTCTGCGACGTGCAGGCCGCACATTTCTTGTGCTAGCCCGTATGTTTACCGCACCAGACATTATTTAGTGAAAGTTAGTGATCATTAAGTAAAATGAAGAGGTTCTCGGGTAACAGTGCACCCACGAATCATAAAGATACTGACTGCCGAATGAGGTTCGTAGTTGCCGTTTGCCGACTTCGCTTGTTGCGAGCGCTGTTCAGTACGATAACTTACCGTAGTCTATCTATACAATTCATCCAGTTGATGTTTGAAGTCTAGTGAGTATTTGAAATACAAATGTGCTAGCCAAACGTTTCTCTACAATGGTCTTTGCTAGAGCCGCTGCTTAATCTGGCCATCATGCTTGCCTTGTAAGTACACTGAGTTTCATAACAACGGCACTCACCGGATTGGATCTAAATCAGTTATCGCGCCTGTCATATTGAATGTGTTGTGGCGAAAATTCGTTTAATGGAACAGAATCTTTTTCGTCAGGTTCATATGCCGTCGATCATATGCTCATGTTCAGTAAGCATAATTCTATTTCACAACGTAGTGAGGTTTCCATTTAGATGTCGTGTATTTTTGTCCTATCCCGTTTTTATGGCTGATATTTGCTGTCAGTTCTTTTTGGTCGCTTCTCTCCCCCTGGCTGCATTTCCTTCACTTATGTCCCGTTACAACGCTGTTTTTTACTGACCCTCACAAAAATCTGCGACTCTTGACATTTTTATTGTCATTAATCTATATACTGTGAGCTTTGGGCATTCCCCAAGACCACTTTAAGATTACTTGCATCACCGTCTTGTTCCCTAATCACAATGCGACTGCTGCTAAAAGCTGTCAGGGTCACATTGATAGATATTACATATGTAATTAGTCTGATCTGAATGTCATATCTCAATACATATTGATTCTGTTCAAACCATGATGTTTTTCACTTTTTTATAACGATAATCCTACCATTTTCGTGATCACATATCAGTGTGTTTCACAAGCTGCTCATGTCTCCATCTTCTTTCTGAAACTTTAATCCCAACGATCCGACCAGAAGCAAATCTGCCGACAGATCACAGGGACAGCGTGGTCGATTCTGTAACTGCGCCCTACTATTCCAGTGTGGCAAGCGTACTTTTACCGAATGAGTACGGTGACTTGTCCGACTGTACATTGCTTCGACCGTATCTACCATATTCGGCTCAGATGCTGCAAGTAAGTTTACACGCTAGTTCTACACCCACTCCACCTTTTAGTCGTTTCTACTTTTCCCCGGCATGATAACCTCGGAGTTTGTTTGCCTAACCCGGGATATCTCAGTTAAGAGGAATTCGTTCAACACTTGGCTTATACAAAGCTCATTATGTCATCAGTACTATGTCAGCGGTTCACACTGACGTTTGGTTGTCATGCCGTCTTCAAGAAAAGTCGATAATTAAAAAGAATCGACGGAACTTAATTCCGAAACTCTTATGTCCAAGCTGAAACATCGGACGCCAGTGTACTTACACCTGTCAGATGGCTGATTTGTGGGTGACAATAAGATGACATCATCTGCAGACACCACACTAAGATAAGGGGTTGATATTCATCTTTCATGGTAGCTTGGATTGATCTACACAGTGAATCGATAACATCATTAATAATGTACACTACAAAACACAATGCACTTGTATGTGTGCCCACGTGTTTTACCCTCCGAAGGAGGTAGATTGTTAACACATACTTACACACTAATGAAACCTCGCCGTCTAAAACCAAAGAAGAAAGACCTAGACAACTTGAGATGCAAAATCTTGCGTGCAGTTGTTCGTGGTAGCCTAGTGATACTCAACTTTACTATTAGCGACACAGTTACAGCTTTCACTAGTC
>LUCH01004469.1:7258-21805 GCA_013368495.1 Paragonimus heterotremus | reverse complement strand
ATGTTATCTTCGATGAACTGTCAATTCAAGATACGACCTGCGAGGTCTTTTCTCACAGTCATTTATTAGCTTGTGATTTGAACAGCAGCATTGAATAATTGGCCATCCTTCCACTTACTTTGGTCTAGCCTTCATGTTTTTATCACATAAATACTTTTGAATATTTTTGAACCATCAACCTCTTCAGGTAACTGATAAGCTGCCTACAGATTTTGTCTTATTATGTGCTTAGCAAATTGATTAGTCCCGCGAAAACTAGACCATGGAACACGCTTAGTCTCTCTAACCACATCCTTAAACATCATCCGATTTGGATGCACCATAATGTGTAGAAGTTTTACGCATACGTACCAGAGTATTATGTAAATCGCCGTTCAAAGCTGTTGGGTTGAGTTATGTGGCCACCTGACGATATCGCAACAAAAGCTGGATTCTGATCGAAATCTGTATTTAAAAATCGAAGATGCATTTATAACGAAGTTTTGGAACTATTGCTTGTTGTACAAACATTTCATTACTGAAGAATTGACATTCATACGTTTATCATTCGTACACAATTGTTACTCGGAACGGTTCATAGTCAGAACCGTGCAACAGCGGAATGTTAAAGACCGGCCGTATCTAGCAGCAAAAGAAGTCACGCACTTTGGGTTATTTTCCAATGACGATATGTTAGTCGAAAATATTTTACGGGTTAGGTTCCTAAATACAGCTAATTAACCATTTTTACACTGCCAAACTGCGTGGCCACTTTATTTCCAATGTGGTTTCTACGCTCACGCCTAAAAGGTAGTGTCTGTATCTGGAGCCTTGCCCCGTGTGCAATCGTTCCCTTGTTCCTGTGGAACCGGTTATGCTGGCCGCACGATCAGACGCTTATCTGACTAAATCCGTGGATATCTTTCCAAGCTGACTTAACAATGGCATAGGAAAGTCATTCGATAACGTTTTGCCTTCATACCTGGTAGATTCTACTAACTGTCAACATGATGGAGGCATTTCGTTCATTCTGCCTAGTTAACGTCACCCATTCGAGGGTTGTGAAGCTGAGGCTGTTGGATTTCGCACGTACAACCCATCCTCGCGGGCCATGTAACCTTTCGTTCAAGCTTCCAAACTATCTTGACCCATCCCCTACCCCGTGAGCCCGTCAAAACCCACTGTTTAAGTGGAGGCACCTGAACACAGCTTGATATTGACCTAACTGGTCTCACTAACATCGTTCTTTGCTTACTCTCCTAATAGTTCATGTTTATCCAACCGGATGTTGAATAACTGGAAATGAGCTTTTTTTATTATGCTTTATCTCTCAAGATGTTCGTCTACTTTATCTGACGTTCGGGTTCATGACGTGATGTTTGTTCTCTTAGTTTTGTTGGATGACGTACCATTTTTGGACGTTCTTATTTTTATTTCTGAGCGATTGATGAAGCCCAACATCTTGATATTTATTCTATTCAGATTGGTCACACGATATTTTTAATCGTTTTTAATGGCACTACTGTTTGCTGGTCACGTGGTCAGAGTGTTTTGCAGGAGTAACCGATTTTCCTGCGTTTCTATCCACATGAGTCAGTCATTTCCAACCACCGTAACAGGTTGGGTTGCCAATTTTTTCTTCCCCCACATCACGATTATGTACAGATAACTGCTAACCGTTTTTACCAACTTGTAAACTCAAACGTTCGTGATATCGACTGTATTGTCAACTGCGTTTTTTGCGATTCATTTTAGTTTAACCTCGGTATTTTGGCTTTATCGTAAGCATACATGTCGATTACCGTAAACCTTATCCATCCTTAGTAATCTAGCTATTCCGTTTTTTCATTACTTTTATTGCAGCACTGGCATTTTGTACATGTGTAAGCCACTCCATCTCTCCTTCACGAGCCATGCTGGTGAAGGTTGTTTTAATAGCATGAATGACGTAGTATGTGTTGCATACATCATCTGCCAAGTGACAATTCTGATTCCGAATTTTTCGATGCAGTTTGCTTTCTTTAACCACGTGTCTCAGCTGTTGAATTCTCCGTTGGTCAATTTTAACTTTTATACTTCCGGGTAATTTCCATTCTTAACTGAAACACATCAAATTAGCCGCAATGTGGGACCACTTTTTATTGTCAACGATCTTATCGGACGTTCTACTATCTCATCAAGATACCGGATTGAGGCGATTCAGCTCTCATGCTGTTGATTTTTTAAAATGTTAGTACCCTCTTCTTCCTGTACATTAACTATCCCTTCTCCAGTCGATTTATCAGACCGTGTTCTGATCGTACCTCCTTCGGTCGATTTTCTTCCAAAGATTGTCTACCCATCATGTGTAACGTCTTGGTACTACTATCTCATCGACTAGGGGTGATATGTGGCTTGTTTGATGAAATCCTTTGATTTATCTTCCCAGACAGTACGGTCAAATTTCTTCTTAATGGCGTGCATTGGTTTTTGTCGCCTTTGTAAGCCTGTCACACGTCCTTGATATAAACAAGCACCCAGGTCTAGGCGATATTTTTTCCATCATGTGTCAAATTTGTCTGCCTATCGCCGCTCGGTCATTTCGTTAGTCGTTTGCTTCTTCGACATTCACCTCATCTGAGAAATTGTCACATTTTTCCTCATCCCTGAAGCTTGCGAATGCCAATGATTATCGTTCTAGGTCCATCATGTCCGTTTTTTTGTATGCTATGGCCCAACCGGTTACTTTGTGCTTATCAGTATAAACTTAGGCGTCAACGTTCGACGAGACTTGTTACTTATTTTCCTTATGCACGGTCCTTTGTGTTGGAGAAATTGAATTAGCCTCTCTTGGCCTATCCAAGGCTAAAGCTTCGATCGATTTTGATACAAAAGTTCACCAGCTGTGTTACATATGTACTGGCCTGATCTAAGACTGATCTCTTGCATTGCGGCTTTTTTAGGAGGTTGTTCGATTTAAATTCGTGTCGTCGGAGCCACCTCCTCGCAGTATAAGATGAATACCGGTGTTCCACAAAGCCCTGTCATTTCTACTACTTTGGTTTTATCGTTTGTCATTGAAACTGGTTCCGTATCATCCTGTTCCGTCTGTTTTTATTGACGCTGCAACTCTTCATTGCTCATCCACTTGCTCTAACTAACGCTTCGTATCTTTGTAACTCTCATCAGCTCAACAACCATGTGAACACTGCTCTAGGGAGAATGTAAGACTTGAGTCGTTCGACTGTGGCAACTTTCAACCACTCAGAACGCGTCTGTATGTCTCACTCTTCTATCTGCTATATTCTCTGATTCGTTTATTTTTTAGTTTTAATATTGTCCCTCGTCCTACAGACGCACAACCTTCCCTCACTAGCTTTCCTGGTCTAATCATCCTAAGCTTTTGACCATCTGCACTCTGAAGCGATTTTTGTGGAATGTAAATTTTTTAAACTTTCGCTCAACTACTCACGGATTACAAACCTCAAGTTAATCCCACCCTTCAGTGTGAAGTTAGGGGCGTCATCACATATTTTCATTTTTGTTGGTGTTCAGAACAAGGTCATTCTTATCATTGTTGATCCATTCGGTAATTACGATCCCTAACACAACGAAGTTTAGACCGTATCTCACTTTGCTATCGATGTTATCCTTGCAAGTGCTCTTCAACACTGACTTAGTCTTAATGCACACCCAATCATCCGTATCAGGTGAACATTGCCACATTGCCATTTCTCTTCCTTCCTAAGAACAGCTAAAATATAGACTTCTTTCTGCTTTTCATTTTTCCCACTCTTCTGTGATTTTTAGTTGTCTTCAAACAGGATTAACAAACGACCGTCTATTGCTGATAGAATTTTTGTTCATATTTATTTTATACAGAGGTTTGTTGCATTACGGGTTTTATCCTCTCTCCGTAATATCGTGTAATAGAAGACAAACATGGTTGCAACCAGTGAACGTGTTGATTTTTCTAAAGTGTTTCACAACATTTGTGAGTTTGTTGTGGTTCACTGTAAGCAGATCAGAGGTCGTATTCTGGACATTACTGGGCTGACCATCACACAAAGTAACAGTTACATTTTTTCTCATGTGACTGTTTGGTGACGCCTACTGTGAGGTCACTGGTGTTATGGCTTACACACTAGTCTCACAAACACAAGCCGGAGTGTTAATCCAGATCCGGACGAGAATACGCACAACTGACGAGCCCTAATAAGAAACTCGAGTTTGTTACTTTTTTTTGGAGTGTTCTAACCGAAATAAGATTACGATCAAGTGCGCATGTTGTTCAGTATGTGCTTAAGTCCTCGTTCTGGTTGTCACGACCACCCTTGACAACACGAACGTGTACGGCGGAGCGGTCTTTGATGCATAACTTTGACGTAAAAATCTTTTCACGCTCTATTTCCTATTTTGGTTCAACCTTGATTGAATGCAGAGTTTGTTTCCCGCAAAAAATTTGAAAATATTAGACCAGAATAAAATGATACAAAATATAGTGAACCACGTTGTACAACGTATCATTCTAGTTTTCCATTTTCAGCTGCGGTAGCCTAATCTGCTACGTTTGTCTTATCAGCTACGTTGTGTCTTTTATACTCCTACAGTTTACTTTTAACCTTCCACGTAGACAAATGACTGATAATTTCGTTATTTGTTACTTTGCCCCGTGAAAAAGGTCGTTTTTTGCCAATCCCCAATGGTTCTCATGAATTTGCGGGCCTTTTGTCTTTCGCATTATCTGATCTCCCAGATGAGCACCATTTTATTTGTCTGTTATCTACAGAGCAATAATCTGTACGCCCGTGTGAGGCCTCGCCATGAGCGGCTGGGGTTGAACATTGACGCCAATTTGCAAACCACTGGGACCGTGCCTTTCGACAACCTTGTTGAAGCGAGCGGGTCTCGGCCTAGTGGATTAGATTCGTCAGTCACTGTTGCTAACACGAGCACACACAGTAAGTGATGGTTTCATGTGGTCTCATTTGAATTAGTAGATTGGTGCAACTTTGGTCCACCGTTAGCCATTCTATCTGTTTATGTCACTAGATCTTGACGCACTGTGACGATTTGTGCATTTCGAGAGCCCGTTGGGCAAATCTCCACGGTTTGATCACACCAGCATAGTCACTCATATCAGGCAGATTAATAGGTAGAAGTTTGCCGCTCTGCCATATCCCGGCCCCTCAGGTTTGGGATGGGAGGATTTGTATCATTTTCCGGAAAAGTGCCTACCCGTTGCTCTGCAGCACAGCCTTTTGAGCCAAAGGTATCGGTTAAGCGTCCTAATCATTTTCTTGTCCATTTCTGCTCTTCCTGGCAATATATGAGCCTGCATGTGACCATGAATTCACAGCACCGGTAATTCTATATTACATCGGTTGTCTCGCATTACAAACCAGGTCGCCCTGCTTACTGCATGCATCAGAGTGGATTGGCAAAAACATAATACTGCTGACCTCTTCCTCACACCCCTTCCGCACTCCATCCCTAGTAATTGTGTTCAACAGGAGATATAATTAATCACAGTAACACTGTGTCAGTAAGTCTGGCCCCCGTCGTCCCTTGCGTAGGCCTAAAATGCGAATTGATATAGGTGCTCTCAACGTCCGTGCTATCAGACAGATTGGCCAACAGCCCGCTCTTGTACGGATGTTAGACACGTTGACCGTCGACATCTACTGTATTTCAGAGGTTGGAATCGAGGACAGTGGTTGGCGTATCGAACTGACTACACGCACACTGTCTACTCGACACTGGTTGTACATTTCATTTCTACCACTGGCGCTACCGGTCAGGCTGGAGTGGGTGTGGTCCTATATATGGCTACCGCAGCCGCTTTGACAGATTGGATCCCTGTTAACAGTAGACTGAATTTTTTTTCTTCTGTGCTTCCGCAGAGCTTCTCGTAATGTGCTGCTCTTTCTCTTAAGACGAATCAATCTTGTCAAAAGAACATTTTTACTGGGTACGGAAATCTTACATTGAGTAAACAAACTTTCTAGAAGCATTTAGTAAACACGTTTTTGGGCATCTTGTTCCCCATCTAGGACAAAAGCAACCACGTTGCGCGCAGTTAACCCGTCTCATTGGTCATTTTCTCGCAGCCCGTTGACATGCAACTTACAAGCCAACCTTTTTCATGAGAATGATGGAAATTAACGACGGGAAAAACTCCTTTTGAGATGACAAACGAGTGAAGCTGCTGACTATTATCGGTCTGAAAATAGGTTGGTACGGCATGAAAGTGTCTAATTATTACACGAACCTCGTTTTCCGATAGATCCCCCTAAAAGATTCAGAACATCTGAAATTCTGAAACATTTTAATTCTCTTTCACGAATACTTAAGAAGCCCAAACTATTTCATTTCATTATTTGACTTATTATTATTATTACTATTATTAAAGTCTTAAACTATCACCAGACCTCTCCCAATATCCAGATTGACGTCCAATGGCTACCTATGCTGGTACATTCCTTATCTCGTTACCTGGTTCGCGTGTTTTACCGTTCATTGTTTTGATTCGTTAGTCAGGCTACGCTTACGTGAACGAGCTTGTACCGACACTGAAATCAAGACGGTTGTTTCACCCTCTTTCTCTCCTCTTGCTCGTCATTAAAGACAGCAACACTTCAGTGGTTTTCACTGATGCTCAACTGGCATACAATCATGAGGAAGAAAGAATGCCTCATCCAAATAGAGAGAAGCAAAGATGGTAGGAGGTAACCTAACTACCAAACCACTATGTCTCTACTCACATATTCAAAATCAAGGTGCCTACATCTTGCAAACAAGCAACCGAGCTGTAGAACGCTAAGTTAAACTTGTCTAGCTCACGTGCAGTGTTTTACTTCAGGATGCAATAAAGCACAGCGACTGTTATGCTGATGTCACAGGTAGGCCGGCTGTTGGATTGTATGCGTTACCACACGTTTTGTTGCACAATTGTGTGTATGTTCGCAGCTGATTCTTTATTTTACGATCCACTGTTGTTGGGTACAGTCTTTGTAGAGTCACTTGTGAGGACTAGTCACTTTTAACTTAACCTCGTGCCAACCACGACAGTTTATGGCCGCTGCTTGAAGTGGAATGGCTGGTGCTGATGCTAGCGGGGTGTGTCAGGGCAGTCACTTAAACAAGTGATGCAGCCATTTCGTAACTGTGATTCTGAACCGAACTGTCCAATCTATATCTTCGTATTCGCACTCTACTCTGTTGCTACTGGACAACGTGATCACGTCTCATGAAAATAATTTTTAGTGTTCATCATGTAGGTTTGAGACCGTTTTGATCGAACACTGTCCTCATGAAAACTGGCATGTTTCCGTCTCGTTTCCGTCCATCTGTTCCCTCCATTTCATTTCATCTCACATTTTCACGGATGTTTGAAATGTTGTTTTCTCTTGAAACATTTGGTACCTTTTGAACAGTTTTATTAGAAACGTTAAAAGGTGAAAACTGTTACCACACGCCATTATTTTTCAGATCATCTATGCTAAGTGCTTCATAACAAGGGATTTTTCGTCTATAATTATTGGGTTGGAACATGTAACCTAAAAATACCTGAGTAATCTCCGTAGCGGATTAGGCACTCCAACGTTCGCTGATACTTGCTATTGGTGAGGACCTTTGTATCACACGATGGGGAAATGATTTATTACAGCCCACTGTTCTCAGAAGGCCCACATTACATGCTGACTTTGATGTAAATGTTGTTCGCCAGAACGTACTTAATTTTCGAACTCACCTGCTTAATGTTCACAGTGACGATGGAAGAATGTCTGCCCAACGTTTTATTAAACGACGCAGTGAACTGATGGCCAACTTCGTTCGGACTGATGAAGTTTACAATGTATTTCTTGTAAAGGTGGCACTACTTAATTTTAAGCTACCCAATAAACTACCTGCTTCAATTAGAATTGATGTTTCTGACTTGAGAGTCTAGCCTGGCCCACTGATCATCTCTTTCTTCACTCAAAAGGTAACCTATTTGCGTCAAATCACTTAATGTTCACTAGTCATTGTAGTTTTACGTCCGAGTTGTTTTTGAAGGTCTGATGGACACTAGACCTCCAATTTATGGGAACATGCATTCAGGGGGATTCAGGGTTAAAGCAGCAGCTGCTAATTGTGTCCATATGTTTATCGATTTTCTGACATTTACAAGCCACAACCTTGGATATGGGGTCAACCCTCGCAGTTGTAACCGTAAACCGCGGTTCGGGAACTTTTTCATGGTGGTAATCCTCGGTATTTTGGCTTACGAAGGACTTAATCAACCAAATTGGATCAGATACCTCGGATTTCAGTCCATCTTTTTTTTTCCGGACCATCTGATAACACCATGTTATCCTTTGTTTCATGTACATTATTTGGAGGTTTCCTATATTCCCAGCCAGTTATGCCCATGTTATTTGGCTCCCATGCTTTCTCTTATTCTTTAATATCCAGAATTGAAAGCCTTGAGTGAATCCAGAAATTATACCTGCACTCGAATTTCTTACGCAGGAACAAACCCTGAGATTAATTTAGTATACATGTCTGTTCATGATACGTGAATATGCATTCATCAACATTGTTGAAATCAGCCTTTATCATCAGTCATCGGGAAAGTTACTTATGAAGCTGCAAACTGTAATATTATTTGTTCAATACTGAAAGAAGAACCTAACGATTGGGTAGATATAGCCGTTCAGTGGTCTGTCTCACGTCTTCAAACAACGTCGGAGTGTTACGCTGTTTTGTTTCCTGCGCCTTGATTTTGACTAGTGAACAAGTCCTCGTAAGTCTCTACCTAGTACTTAAATCAGTTAGGATTTTTTGATCAGAAACTTGTTTATAGCGGTTACGTTATGTAACTGACATCTGTCACCTAAAATTATTTTCCGCCCTTGTTGAGGATCATCCGCACCGAATACCAACAGGGTGATGTATTGTGATTTGTTTACTTTCTTTTTGATTATCGTGCTACTAGCAATCTGTGAGTAGGCTGGTAATTTTGACTAAATATTGGTTAATACCACTCACATGGGTCGAGCTGCAGCCAGCCAACAGTATCCAAAATTAATGTTTTTTTTCTCATACCGTATGTGTTTAAAAATGTTGTTCAGATGTTTTGTTTGGGCCACAATGAATGAATATGTCCATAGATTTAGACGTTTTGGTTGCAAGTTATTAGTTAAAGATACAAACAACCCTCTTCACCACTTTCAGTTTATCAATACTCATTTTTTCTTTAACATAGCGATAAGTGACATTACCCACCCAGCCTTCAACTGTTACACCACAGCCTGATTTTTTCCACTCTGCGTGGCCTTCCCACTCGATTTTATCCGACTTTCAAAAGTTACACGTGTGCATCTGAAGTTACTGTAAGACTCGAACATGAAACTGTTTGATTTGTAGCTGACGTCGTTATCTATGTATTCATTGAGCCTCCTATTCAGAGGGTGTTTCTTTTTCATTTGTACTCTCTGTTGTACTGAGTTGGTCCGGCAAAAACCTGCAAGGCAATGAATGATTTTATCAGCTGTTCAATGCCAAGGTGCCTGCTTGATTGCCAGGGGATGATTAACATGAATCAACTAGCTTTCATTTCATCACAGCTCATTTCTCCAGTGCAGATTGCTAGCTTCAAAATTTATCAGACTTAACCGTACTCGCGTGAACCAACTCATTTTGCATTTTTGTCTCTTGAGCGAACGAGTCCAAGAATTGTACCGCATAACTACCTTCTGATTCTTTGCAAATGACTAGTTTGAATAGAGCTGATAAAAACTGGTATTAGACGATTTATGTTCGAACAGATTTCGCTAAATCTCTACTGGTGTTTATTGCAGACGAGTTAAAATGTACAAAATTCCAAAACACAAGACAATCACAAAAGATCAAAGTTCAAAACCGGTCCGGTTGCTACCACGGCAGCATCAACGTCATAAACAATGCTTTTGATTTCTGATTGCAGTGGCCTCGGCATATCGTAACGAACATTTGTTTCGAGTCGAGAACAGAACACGAAGCATTGTACTAGTGATACCCTGGATAATGAACTCCGTCAAATAGAAAAGACTTTATTAGACAACGGTTGTTTGGGAGGATCTATACGAAAATTCAACACCAGCAATGTACGAAATAATTCTCAACCCACCGTCACCAAAAAGACAGTAGTTTTACAACTGCCGTTTAAGGGAGACAGTGTGTGTCGAATAGTTGAACACCGCCTAAGGTCGGCTGTTGTACGCACATTCTTTCTCGCGAAATCAGTGATCGTGTGCAGAACGCTCCGAGTTCCCAACCCCCCGCTAAGCAACTGACACCCCAGTTCACCAAATCAAACGTAATCTATGAATACGAATGTAGTTGTGGAGCTTCCTATGTTGGCAGAACTGAGCGCCAGCTTGGACCCAGGGTTACCGAACACATACCGAAATGGTTTCAACAAACGGTCACACAATCAAGCAACTCGACAGCAAACACCCAGAAGGAGCCAGCGTCATCGATTACTAAGCATCACTTGATAACGCAACATATGATTGACTCATCAAAGTAATTTCGTGTTCTGTTCTCGACTCGAAATAAACGTTTGCTACGATATGCCGAGGCCATCGCAATCAGAAATCGTCACCCCATTTTGTGGGTACTAAAAGAACTAGAAGTTAAAAGGTGTTTTGGCAAATAGTCTGTTTTCGGTTATTCATCATTGGGCCAATTACATAACATTTTTTCTATCAACATGGCTGTCAAGCGATCGAAATCGAAAGCAATTAGTCGCATAATTATGTCACGAAATTGCGAATTAGAGGGCAACTAGGTGACAAAATGGACAAAAAAAACTGTTCGTGACAATGATGCTGCCGTGGTAGCAACCCGATTGGTTTTGACCTTTGACCTTTTGTGATTGTCTTATGCTTTGGAATTTTGTACATTTTAACTCGTCTACAGTAAACATCAGTAGAGATTTAACGAAATCTGTTCGAGCATAAATCGTGTAATGCCAGTTTTTATCTGCTCCATTCATTTTTTCAACGGCAAATAGTTGTTTCGAAACTACTAGTTACCTTGTGGAATATCCTAGGTTATCAAGTGATTGCGACACTGCCTAATGTATTTTAAACAAACCGGTAATGCAGAAAATTCGACTTAGTTCACAAAAGTGCTAAATGTGTGTGCATTCAACTTTGTGCCTGCGGTCCGTGACTTTTAGAGATAAGGATCGCTCATTCATCTGTTTCAAACACGTTCAGTTAATAAATTTGTTTGAATTTTATGGAAACCGGTAATCATATGATGATGCCGACATCCTGTCATTCAAAAATCTCGACAGACTGTTACAACCCATCTAAGCCGTTATTCATGGAGATTTCATACGTACAATCTCTGGACTTTTGAAATTAGGGCTTTCTAGCCTAGTTACATTTCTGTATGTCGATTTCAATCCCTTCACATCAGTGGTCACAATGCGTTCACCCCTGTAAGGCTTTGGAGAGGGCATTTTTAGAATGGGCTGTATTGAGACACATACCGGTTAAAGGTTTTTCTTTAGCTAAGACTAAGGTTCACCCACTGTCAGCTGTGAATACGCATTTACACATTTCTGCTTATTTTAAGGCATGCGTGGTCATATCGAGGCTTACTTCCACATAAAGGTAGTATTTATCTCCACAACGCTCTTTGACACTCAGTTGATAGTCCAATCACTCGCAATTTCGAATTTATTGGTTTTTTTAAGTGTCCTTGTTTGTCTAAAACCGGTCTCTTACGATCATCAATTCAGTTTTGTCGTGCCATCTGATCAGCGACTTTTTGGTATATCTGCCGAACTCTTTTCCACCTGGTTCCGTATTTATTGTTGATTTGTTCATGTTTTGTCATGCTGTGCATCTTTGCTACGTCTGACTACTGGTCATGGGTTCGTCCTGAATCTCTACGACCGCTGCTGCCTAGGTTTTGACAGCCTGACTGTATCTGGTTTACGTATGATTTTATATATCACATGCCAGCGAACATCTCTTGGTGTATAGGTTGGAAACCTAACTCAACTATCTTGCAACACTTTTCGATAATCGCCCGCGCTTTTGGAATGATATTAGGCCTGTAGGGCTGGCCGACTGATCGATCAACCGTATCATAGAAGTAAACGTCAGTCAATCCGTCCGAAATCCGAGTGACTGTGCGCGTTCATGCGTTTTCCAGAATCCAATTCGCCTTAAACACGCAGACAACCCTTTGAACACTCTATGTATTCGCCTTTCCTTCCCCGTTATTCACGCAGTTCGCGTACGTAGTTGTATACGCTTTGTCGCCCGCAAAGTCACTTATGGTTGCTACTAGTTCACCATGCCATCGAGATGGATGTCAGGTGACTGGGAACTTCCGGTTTGACATTTGATTCACAGGCTTTTGCTTCTAATTCACAGGCTCACCTCGATTGACTGCAGAGTCGGCCTACACTTCCCATGGGCTCAACACCTCACAGACTTGTTTTGCAACACGTCCATTCCAGTCATTGTTTGCGGCTGGCGATTTGACTTTGACCAACGAAAACCACTATGGAAAGATCAGTGTGCGCGAATCGCTGGCGAGTTTACGTGCTCGTCGAGCCTTCCCTCAGCTCGGCCCTAACACCCCCGATCCTTTTCGAGCAAACTGTGGTCAGCTTTCTCCAAACGTCACGGTGAGTTGCCTTACTTAGTATCCCAAATGTAAGCGTCAGCTGATGTAGCCTGAAATCCCCAAACTTTTTTGTGTGCAGCTTGGTTGGTTTGATATACATACGCCCACATCACATCTATCATAAAACCTGGCAAACAACCATCTGTACTAATGCTGCTCATTCCTTCCGGCACTGACAGCCAGTTAGTTTACAATATTGTATCATCTACACGCTTATGTCATACCTAGTCACCTTCCTATACAATCAGCTTTCCAACGTACAAACCAAACATGGATATGGGATGAAGTGATCAATCGCTGTATCACATTCAACTTCTAACCACCCTGGCACGACAGCCCATCACATACGCATAAAACAGCTTATCCCACACTCACCTGTTTTTTCCCTTTTAACTTTGTCTAGTGGCAGTGATGATCGATCAGTTTTAGCAACTTTTTGATTTGTACCATGCAATAATGATTGGATATGGTTGTAACTGTTAACAAGAAAGGTGTGCTTTCATGGATTGCAGGTTTCGAGAAACGTGGCAATTTCGAAAACCACTACGTGGTCGATCTAAATAACCCCCTGTAGAGAAGACGAGTGCCTTCGGGCGGTAGCGAAATTTGTTCCTGTTTGCTTCCGATATGCTGTGAGTAGGTATAGTAATTTTTCAGCTTCCAGAAGCACATTGTCGCAAGGCTCAATTGACATGGTGTTCCGATCCAAGCGTTTCATACGTGCATCCCTTCCGACTGACAGAGAAAGATCTGAGGAATGGATTGAGCCACAAAGCACTGTACACAGTGCGGTGTCGTATCCGGTTACACCTCGCAGGTAGATGAACTGAACTTTGTGTTTCCGGGATGATTGCTATTGTGTGAAATGAGAAAGCGGTCAGGCGCCCGTGATGCACACACTCGCCCCCGTTGTACAGTGCTGCCCCGATCCATTACTCTGGTTTTGTTTGGGCTTGTCACTTTGTACGTGCGTGATGAGCTCTTTACCTCAGGTATGCTGACGTTTTTTGGTCCCATATATATGCGAATAGTGAAAAGATTGTGAACCACTTCGAGCGTCCGTTTTGGCTTCGGCGCAGTTCACTATTTTGTGTGGCAGTTAAGCATCATTATGAACCACTGATGTATTACTGTCTATGACGATGACGAAAGTCAGTCATACTTTCCGGTAGATTTTGTCAGGTGTCTACGGGTACATATAATCTCAAATAGAGTACTGAGTTCTCTCTATGTTTGGACGGGTCATTAAGTAATGCGATACTCAAGGTCTCATTGTTTGAGAAAACCACAACCCTGACCATATGATGTTTTGATTTACCTTATCAAAACAAAACGTCAATTCGCTAATTCAATTTGTTTCACACAACATGGTGTACCGCGTCTGCAGTGGACGTCTGATTTATTCGCTCCTCAATCACTTTTTTGTTCCCTTCGATGCGTATGATTGGCTTCGGAGTCCCGGATGTGTCTCACGTGATTTATCGTTGTTCAACCCCACCTCGAATTATCGTGTTTATTCTGACGTTAAACAACACATATCGAGTGATGCATCTTTGCATATAAGGCACAGTGACTGCCTACCCGAGAAGGAGTAAACCATGCCAATACTATTTGACAATCTATGAACCTTTCCGGGTAGCCATTTCGCATGAATGTGAATAGCATGAATAGTATGAATGACATTCACTAATGGTGTCATCTGTGCAAATTCTTACGACCCTGTCCGTCAAACAGTTAATTAGGTTTCTTTTTAAGACGAGCGGTACGAAACTGTTGAAGTAAATGTAATGATCACTCCAAGTTTGTTTTCTGTTTATCGCGCGCTGAATTGAGCCATTATTGTGGCGACATAAACGTATATTCTAAAAGCCTAATTGGTTATTCATTTTGGTCTTCAACGAAAATTGCAAA
>LUCH01004468.1:36706-53624 GCA_013368495.1 Paragonimus heterotremus | reverse complement strand
TCTAAGGAACAGTCAGCCGCAATGTTGTCGGATCGAAGTGCTGTGTTTGAAATTGATTCGAGGGTTTGATACAGAGACAGGCGGAGTCCAGGCGCAATAGGGCGCGGATCGAGGAAGTTTCTGGGGAGGTGGAGATGACCTTATGTGGTAGTGGACCGTCGTGGTCTAGTGTATCTGATTAAGAATGAGGAGAATGAACATCGAGTACACGGAAGCCAGCTCTGTAAATGGTATGACACTCTGATCAGAAGAGAATGCACACCTGGACCATCGACTTCCCCGAGGCCAGTATGTAGATCATCAAGAGAACGAAAAGAACCTGAACGGCTTTTGCTGCAGTTAGAACAATCTTTGCGGGGGGAGGAGAGTAGTGAGGATGGACGACCGTAATATATTACTCACACGACAGCTATTTAGTAGTGGGGTCAGAGCATATATTTTGACATCGAAGTAGCTGCAGAAAGAGACATCGGAGTGCAGCATCGCCCAAAATGGCCTTTGCTACGTAAAGAAACTGAGAATTGAGATCTGTGTCAACCGTGACGGTCTGTGTATAGTAGCGTATGCAAATGAGTGTTTTTCTTTGTGGTTTTTTTTGAACGCTCAACCCATATGTCGCTTTTTTGAATAATCTACCATTGTTTTTTCGGTTCACAGCCCTAATCCCAACTCTTGAAACAGCAGGGTCATAACTGAATCGACGTTTGTGGTTCTCTCTCAATACCCATTGGATACCTCTCCCCATGACATACATGGTAATTCTCTTTCTAATTCGTTTTGGCACCCGTGAATCTGGTGTCGTTAAGTTTGTATTTTCTTCGGAGTCACATATATGATAGCAGACAAACAAAGCACTAGGTAGATGAACGATTTTGAGGTGGACTGCACGAGATCTCACACAAAGTAGCTAACAGTCGCAGCGTTCTGGAGCAGAACGACCTTATTCTGCCTAAGGTGGATCAATGTATCAAACACTGGTTGGATCAGACACACGAGATCAAGATCTGACGTGGCGCAAAAGTAGGGAGCCATTAGTCACTTCTCGGTTCGCATTCTGCGGCACGGGACTAAAATGTTTAAAACTCGGTTGACGTCTACAGCCCCTTGAAACACCCAAAATCGGTTGCAAGCAGAACTTATCGCGTGTTTGGTGTCTACTTTGTCCCAAATTTCCCGGTAGCGTCTGATTATCAAAGACAGAGAAGTGACTTGCAACGGGCGTCATGTTGAACGGTAGCATGCAAAACGGCATTAGTGACTAAAGGCCTGTTAAAAGAGGTATTTAAGGAACTAACTACCAAGTCGTGATTCATGTGTGCAGGACAGCTGGAAAGTTATGTCTTACCTCATGCATCCGCCAACTACATTTGTTCTGTAACAACATAATTACCGTTATTTTCGATTGAGTCCTACGGTTAACATCACTTCCAAGTTAGGTTTTTATGGTATCACGGTCAAATTGGTTGAATATTCAACTTGCCGTGCTGGCAGACAGAATACTCCCTGATGTGTTGTGACAGTTTCGGCAGTTACCGGAGCTCAAAACTCAGTTCGCATTATGTAGGTTGAGAATATTTCCTCAAAACTTTGGTTTGATGCGTAGAAAATCTGTACCAAATTTAGTGCGCATGAATCAGTTTGAGCCTCGAAGTTAACACCTCTTGATAAATTAATTGAGAAGGTCAGAATTTTACCAACAAGTTGTGATACTCAACGATTCAGTCACCTCGAGTTGCCTTTATCAAGAGTGTTATAGTTGAAACCATATTAACAAAGGAACAGAGACTGCGTGAGGTTTGTCATAGTTAGGTTAACTTGCGCTGCATCTGAACGGATTGGCCGAATTCGTTGCCTATCAAGTAAAGGATAAGACTTATTTGGATATGGGGTGTCTGTATCTGGTAGTACTTATCAATACGTGCCACACTGCAGACAGGGGTTTGCTATTGTTGCGTCTGACGCATGCGTTTCTAGTGTGAATAGTGAGACCTTCAGCACAGTATCGCTTTGCATGGACAGATAGACCCCACTGAACCTAACGTTCCTTTGTAAGTATAATCTTAACTGCAACGCTCATGAATAAAGCCACCCGTAGCAGTTGAAACGCCGGGTAATATGGCTTACCTGTAACACCATATCCATCTCAATCCACTTATTACAAAAATAAGTAAATACTATATTAAATGATTGACCTGTATGCTCACCTACAGAAGATGTTGTTGATGAGCAAAATTCTGTAGGCTGAGACTCTGTCATCAACTTCGGTTCACTACCAACTATCGTAACCTCGTTGGCATGGAAGATCGTTTCAAGAAGTTTCTCATGAAAATGATATCACTCAATTCAGTTGCTGGTAGAACTATGAATAGTTTGGTTTAAAATTATCGGGAGCTCTATGCACAGTGACGAAGCGTTAGTGAAGTTGAAGTGGAAAAAGTTAAGTGTGTTTTACCATCCTTGGGAGTTGGATAGCGTAACCACCGCTGGAAGGCTCCACAAAGTTATCAATTGTATTAATGATGCAGCTCCTCTGCGAATGATGTGATACAGTAACATTCAAGCCGGCCGTTTCTGCTCTGATCGTCCGTGGCACTTGCGGACCAACTTTGGGGTAACGTGGAGACACCGGGGGACAGTGTTCTTCCAAAGAGGGGGTTCCAACAACAGTCCTGTAAAGGGAGATAACACAGACAAGCATGAGCCAAAGGCCCAGTAAGTCACGCACACGACTTACACAAACGAAAACCTAAAAGGCGCCGACAACACAGCAGCACGCCGTGTTACGCAACTCAAATCCAACCTGTGCGCGCCTGCCGGTTTCGACCGCATATTACAATATCACCCTAACTACTCAAGATTATTGGAAAACTTCGCCCTTGTTGGTGGTCTTCATGGGCTTCCCTATCAGTAGAGGGAACAGTTCATCAGGCTATGCGCGAAACCAGCCTAGTCACGTGTTAGGAGGTGCATCTAACGAAACAGCCAGGACGCATCACGCCACATCGATCGGCCGGCCCGTCTCGGATAGTATGATCGTGGGTGGTGGTATGGTTCCGCTCAGCCAGTCAGATTGCAGCCATGCGGTCGAACACCTGTAAGCTATCAGGACTGTTTTCTCGCGTTGCTCTCTGATACCCCCTGTAACGTGATTTGCTCTGATTCCGTGACTGGCATATATAACTTCCTAATTTAATTCGCTCTATGTCCGTCGGCCATTTATGGTAATTGTTCCGCCCTGTAAATTTAGAGCCTCTGTGGCCTGATTTTGACTCGCTCTTCCAATAAACGATGTTGCTATGTCTCTTCTCATTTCTCGGTTTTGGGTCAAGCGACTGAGCACATAACCAGGGCGACGATCCAATATTACGCTCTATAAATCACAGGAACGCGACGACTAACGATCAATCTTCCCATTTAGTGCCTTCGGAAGACGTTTCTGCCTATGATGCTCGACAGGTTAAACATGGCTGTCAATCGAGTACCCCCCAAAGTTCTATGCGGATAGGTGGCTGGAAGACAAACACTTTTCATGGTACATCAATGAACGCGAAAAATGAATACGGATCGCTAACATGCGTTAGTTTGCGTGATTCTAACATGTAAAGGTTAGGGCTGCCCATCGCTACTTGAACTGTTACTTACGTGCGCTGGACTCTATGTAACAACCACCCAGATGATCTTTTCTGAGTATCTGTCATTCACAAATTTGTCGATTTTCCCCACCCATCCTTTCTTCGTTTGACCCAATACCACATGACAAACCTTGTAACCGACATGACAAAAGCGAATGCAGTCAGTATGAATTTCCTCTGAAAAGAGTCCTGGTTTCGTTTTCGGCAATAAACAGCAGGTTAGACTATTACTAGTGTAGTGAAGATGAGCGATCGTATCATACTACTCATACCGCGGTTATGCAGTAGTAGGAGCAGAGCATATATTCTAACATCGCACAAGTCATATGAAAGATGCAGGAAGGAACATCAGAGTGCAGCATCACCCATAACGGTCCCTGCTACTTAAAGGAACTGAGCATTGACGTCTGTGGCAGTCGAGACGGTCTGAGGTCGAATACCGCGTGCAAATGAGTGGTTTTGTTTCCGGTCTTGTTTAAACGCTTAACTCCTGTGTTGCTTTGTCGAATAAACAACTCTTGTGCTATCCGCGTTCTTGGATTATAACACTAGTGAACTGTAGTGCAGCGATCGTTCTTTACAAGTTTTGGACAAGCCCCATGCTTTGTTTTTGTTTCAGCTGACGCCAGGCTCATAAAAGTCCAAAATTCAAATGTGAAGAACTCTGTAACTGCTTGGTTCTGGGTTTCACCCGATCCAAACGATTTACTTGATATTTTGTAGGATTAATGTCAAGCGCTCGAGCGTGCCATGGTAAGCAGTGAATATTGCAAATGAACTTGAGGTTCTCTGCGGGAATACTTTTGGTTGATGTGATACTGTCCTCTTGCAGTACCCTGTGCATCCGGCAGAACAATATTGAATATAAATGTTCTTGTAGTTAGCCTTTGTAACTCGAACCACTAACGATATATGCTAGAAAAATCAGTTTCCTTCCTACAGTTGACTAGGTAATAGATCATTTCTGATCGGAACCGACGTCGCCTTGTAGTAAGGGAATGGCCGCCAGCTAATCTCCCGCCAAACGATTTCACCCACAGGTGCCCTTCCACTCAACATCTTGGTATGGATGTGTGACTCATCAGTAAGCTTTTACCAATCAACTGTTCACCAATCTTTTGGTCTTTGTCGGTCACCATGCCAACCTTCGTGGGACTGTGTTGAGTTTCATTAACTAATGATGGTCATTTTCATGGTGAACTAATCAATACCTAGCACTGATCAAGGGTCACAGGAAATATGAATGACGATACTGCCGATAACCAGCTAGGAAATTATTTGTTTTCAAGTTGAACGTTAGTGACACTCGATCGCAACCTTCGCATTGAGCTAGACTTCCCAGCCAGCCTCTGTCGAAAAGAAAACGTAGGCTTGAATTTCGCTCCCACTACACTTAACCAACAGTGCACATCTTTGCCACGATCGGGATATGAACTCCAGCCAGATCTTCCGGAGGCGACCGTGTTGGTCACTGCCTCTTTTTTCAGAAGGTGCTGGTTGAAAAGTCTATGGAGTGTGAGAAATGTTTCGCCTGAGATTATAGAAGTCACAGAATACCAACCAAAAATTTCTTCACTCACTGTAGGTAGATGGTTATTGAGCCAGTGCACGTTCGTAAAGGCACAACAAGTCTGAACGAGAACAGTGCACTTTACATGCATGCGTCCGCCATGCAGGATGATTGCTGCATAACTCCGTGTATTCTTCCTTTACCTCCAAGAAAAATGACGCAAACAAAGGCACCTGCCGTACATCGCCTTTATCGTATCAACGAAAGCATTCTTTTCTGCCAGTTGAAGCGGTCTGTACGCGGTGCACAAACGTTCACCGAAGCCTCTTAGGTCGTTCGTATTCTTCCACGACAGTATCAAAGATACTATCCATTACAATTACGTATTTGTAGAATCTGTCCAAATTTTTAACAGCTTGAATCGATGTTGCGCACCCACTCCAGTACCCCTCAAGATGTCTTTCTTATTACTGTTTCCTCTGCTTCATGGCATGCCAGATAACGAAGTTCGCATTCATTTAGAAGGTGATCTCAGCCTGTACAAAAATGAACGACTGTGAGTAATGGATGGGGTTAAACGATTCCTGGTCACAGAACTACTGTTCAAAGGTGATGCTACTTGAGTATATTGTCATGAAGAGACCTTAGAGTAAATGATTAACAACTTCACACTCGCGTGCCCAGAATTCGTACTCGTCCCAGATTGTAGGAGATCATTTCCATGATTCACTATCTCGATGACTTTTCCAACGTTTGTATTAGTGAACGAACTCAGGGGAAGGTCAGCTACCTCTGGCTCACATTATCTAACATATCTCCAGTCAATATTGAGTTCAGTCAATAAGTAAACACTGTAACCTCAACACTGGTCCGATTGGGGAAACTACATCTTGACTAGTAAGAAGAAATGGGCAATGCACTAATTCTGTATAAAACGAGGCCTGAGCACCGCACACGCATTGGGAACTTCGTTTAATCACGTATCGCCTTTGCCAACACATGAAAGATGTTCATGTGACTAATGGCCAACGGGATAAAAGCTTCCACTCACAATTTAAATAGCTGTTCGTTTGACCAAACTTCCGATTACCCTCATCTTATAAATCCAAGCAAGGATTAAATCGGTGATGGAGGAGCATCGTTTAACACCACAAATCATAAGATTTTGTATATCGGATCAGGATGGCTTCAACACTTCAGTAATCTAGTGTTCCTACTCCACTTCTGTTTATCACTTCGCCTGGTGGTCACATATGGCTAACTACTGGAAACATTGTTCATTTAACTCAACCTAATCATGGCCTCGATTGATTAACCTTGGTGCGTATGGTATCCTATCTAATGCGTGTAACTTATGTAAAACTTTTCGGTGCCTCAAACCGGCTGTGACCTAATGTAGACGTGAGAGTGTGAATGAAACAGAATGGGCAACGCTAACATAATCTCAACGTTTTGTTTCAGTATGAGACACAGATTGGCAAGTAGTCTAAAATGAGTGAATTCAGGTTCATGATAAGAATGATCGCAATTTTTTGTTGTTAGCTACGTGTTCTGTGGAGTTGGATTCTAAATGTTTTCACCACAAGCATCAATATTTCTCTGTTTTATCACCAGAGACACTTATATTGTCAAGGCATGGTGAATTGAAGAAATCAAAGGATGCCAGACACTGAAGTGGGCACGCAGAATCAATCAGTTATCAGTAGTCATTACACACTCAAGACCGATATATTTGTTCCAGTAAACGTCGCTTTTCGCGAAAACATCGCGCCCATTGCTCATTCACGTTTTTCCACCCTTTACCGAACAACACAAGATACAACGTATACTAGGGTTGATAGGGTCATGCGCTTAGGTAATATGACACGGTCTGAACGGGTTGTGTTTTATTTCAGATGTAGAAAAGAGATGATGTTTCATACTGTTTTGTGAAGGAACAACTGAATGTACTGGTCTGCGTTGGCGGTCCTGATAAACCGAGCCAGATAAAGATCCCTTTGTGTGGGGTGCGAATTCGCCAAACAAAATTGAATTGGTTATTGTCGTATTCGATAAGTTTGAAAGAAAGATGCTAAATTACCTTTCGTGTTGTACCGAGTAGACTAAACGCAATCCGCGTTCACATGCCGAGGTAAGAGCGAAGTGGACAACAGACAACCAGCAGACGTGCGCATCAACCAACATGACTAAGCACAGTAGTGGTGGAACAGATGTGAACCGCATGCTGTTCTCCAGATCAACACTTCGTTTAGTCTGCTCACATACACAGAGGTGTAATTCGTTTTAAACAATTTAACGAACTTCCATAAGGTGAAAGCTAAAATTTCACGGATTAGACAGATGGACACGAAAATAGAAATAACATGAGCATAATGACTACTAATTCAGCCGTGGTCTCCGCACAAACTGTTTTTGAACAGAAAAGAGGATTATGGCTTTCGATAAGCAAAACCTCAGCCAACTTGAGAATGTAGTTTCGGTTTACTAGCTAAGCAGGTCGCGCGCGGATGTCAAAAGAAAAACATGTGGTCAATACAAGTGTGAGTGACACAATCCGTATCACCTCGACATCGCACATGTATTAGAGACAGTCCTGTTATTGATGAGTCCTACCATTATTTGTTGCACCGTCGATTGTCTTCAAAGTTCTATTTGATAAGGTTGTATATAAGATATAGATACCATACCACAATAAAAACATGAGTAACAGTTGACCTTTTGGGCAACACATTGTAAAACTTTGCTCACTGTATCTACTTCTAACCCAACATGCTTTGGACTAAAACACTTATGCGTTCCATCGAGGAAAGCAATAAACCGTTTACAGGGCTGTTACCAGTTTCAAAGAAGCTGACACAAGAAACTTATACAAACAGTTTCAGTTAACAGTGTCGTCACGCACCACTAATAAGGGAACGTCGGGTTGCCCATTTCTAAAGCATCATTCTTCCGAGAAGCTGCAGTGCGGAGCAGTTTCCGTGGCACATGAATCAAGATACAGGCACGTCGTTGTGCCCATTCAAGAAGCTTCGGCAGATTAGAAGTTGTCAGTCATTCTAGTTCAAACAATGCACTTACTATTCATCTAAATGGTCGAAAGACAGAATAAGAACTGCTATCACCATTCTTTGGCTTATGATATACTTGGAGTGATGGTTTGATTTCAAAGGACTACAGCCTTCTTTTCGTGAAATACTTGGTTGTTTTCAACCAATTACTAGAATGCAAACGGTAGAAAGCGTCATCTATAATGTTTCGTACGCAAAGAAAAAACGCAACTACAATTTTGTAACCGGGTCAACTAACATATCTTAATTTATTCAGGCAAACCGGTTGCAAATGAGACACTATTTCATTCCAGTCCGGATGTCGTGGTACGTCGAACAAATGGACATCGTTGGTTGCCTCATAACTATGTTGTTCATAAGTTCATCCGAAGCAAAGCCTCTGGGGCACTTTAAACAATCAGAAATCTACTTCTCCGGGTTGCGAATTTGACTGTCGTTATTGGGCAAAAACCGTTACTCTGGGTGCGAATAGACCTGTTCATCAGTTCCAGATTGCCTTAGTCACTGACAAACATCAGTGTTTGTAACAATCTGGTCATCCTGCTTCACAATGCCCATAGAACTTCACCCGTTATGTCATCCTGTAAGCTTCCGTACTTTTGGTGATCACTGGATGTAAGCTGCGTAATCTTTTGTTATTCAGAAGTGGGTAAATGCCTCATATACCGTTGTTTTACAATTTCGTTTATTCCTATTTATGTAGGAGCACTGGGCTTGGAATTCCGTACACATTTCAGCTTTATCAGGCAAGGCAGCTTGGAGCACGTGTGCAAATTTTGGCGAAGTTTCATGGCAAAAATAACAGTTAAGGAATGGTCTGTACTGCTCAGGTCTGGAAATGTGAACCCCGAAGTTTCCCCTCCTAGTGAACCACCTCTATTCTGTCTAGATTATTGCGCGGGAGGTGTGATCAAAACCATTGTCGTATAAGGTCAGCACAACATCTTGGCAACTCATCCAATACCGTATGAAACTACCAGAATGCAAGAAAAGTTTAACTTCTAAAGATGAATCATTTTACGAAAGTGGTGTATATGGTATTACATTCTATCGACAGAGGCGCACAAATCGTAATGGTACTTATTTCGTAAAATAAAATCTAAATTTCAACCGGGTTGCTTAATTTTTTAATTACTTACTCAAAAGTGCCGGAGGACCCACAGCCTATGTGTGATCAGTTCGTTCAAGAGAAGCTGATAATAACAAGTAACTTCAGAGTTGGTTCAATGCTACTTAAATCACAATAGGATACCTCCAATATCTGGCATAGTTATACGTAGATGAATCAAACTCGATTACTGCTGACCAGTTTACAGTTGATAACTGGAAAAGAGTTGTAACCGCTTCGATTCTTGCACGCATATAGGCTATTTCTGTGAAGCAGTGAATGCGCGTAAATACACAAGGGAAGTTTTATAGGAAAAAAGTTAAACCTCAACTTCCGTTTTTGATACAGACAGGCCCAAACATTTCCAAACGAAAATACATCCAGTTTCTTAAGACGTATTGTTCTCGACTTCTGGTTCCTATGATAATTTTCTTTGAAGATTTTTACTACAGCTATGTAAGTTAAACGAGAGTTTAAGTTTATGACCTCGCACAAGTTGAAAACGATTCAATCTAGTAAACACTTCGACACTGACAAGTAGTTTATATTGTCCTCAGCTAGCTACCTTGTGTCTGTTATAATTCGTTGCGTACTAACCAGGTCTTGGCTGAAAAATAAACGCTGAAACTCTTGAACTTAAAGAGATTGAACTTTAGTAAAACAATATTTCACATTTATCTATGGAAACACTTTTCTATCGTTCTTTTGCTTACAGGTAGCTGATATCTACGTTCCGGAAGTCCCTTTGAAAAACTAAGAATGGTCTGTGTTTGCAGTCGTTTCATCCCACAAGGATTTTAAAGTTGATCCAATAGCAGGCCATTCAAAATCGATCATCCGCTGGAAATATGAAGAAATGAACAACTTTTCATCAGAACAAATAAATTTATTGCGGGTTACGATTAATAATGTAGAACTTAATTGACAAAAACATGCGAGTGGATGTGGAGCTAGTTTGCTGAATGCGAAGTTAACGGAATGAGTTGGATAAAAAGTTTCTGTATGCATTTCCAAAACGCAGATGGTTTTATAGGCGCATATTTGAGCAACAGCAATAAACCAATAATAATCAATCGCAGTCATGATTTTGATGGACTGAGTGAATTACCGTTTCAGTGATCTGCTTTGGCCACGTAGGTTGGGTAAGAAACGGAAATGACGAACTAGTGTTATTTTTCAGTTAGACTAGTTTAAGCGATGAATTGCGACGACTTTGATACTTTAGCTAAACTTAGCATGTTCGTGAATATGTCATCTTCATACTGCGGACGTTAGATATAAATGATTACCGAGTCACCGTTGCAAGAAAGATCAACATATGTGACGGCTGATTACACGGTGTCCTGTCGTTGGTGCCAGGTTGCGACCAACATGGTTGGTATTCACGTTATGCGCATTGTGGAGGCTGATACGGTCTAGTGTCACGAAATTTTCTTTGGAAACATAACTTTGGCCTGACACTTCAGTTTCGTTCTTGTTGTGGAATTTGCCAATGACCAACATCCGAAGAGGTTACCTAATGCAATCTTCTAGCCGTAACTGCGCAACTGATTTTCAGGTACCCGGTGTATATAAGATTATAGATTATTGCTTCCCAAAATGAACGACGTAAGGGCATGAATGGACGACAGTAGGAAGTCAAACGGGAGGGGGGCTGCGAAAGGAAGCACTTAGATTTCCAAATATACGAATCTAAGATTGTCTTTGAGTGACTTTCAGCCGATTGTTGGTAAAGTGCTGCTATTGCAGCAGCCTCATCCACCACAACGAATTTACCTGGGGTTTCATATGGGATTATACTGAACAACGTGGCAATGTGTGTTGAGTGACGGGGTATTTAGAAAGCAAAGCTGAAAACGTTTCGGAATCAGTGTGATATATTATGGTGAAAACTCAGGCCGAACAAATGTGCTGAAGCTCATAGTAGTTTGGTCTTAGTGTCAAGGAGATGTGTGCCATCGCGGCAAAACACTAGAAGTGAAATGTTCGCCTGGACAGAATGATCAATGAAAAAGGTCTGAGTTTTTACAATTATATATATATATATATATATATATATATATATATATAATTGTAAAAACTCAGGCCTTTTTCTGGTAACTTTCTATAAACAAACCACAATTAACGGATTCATCGTTCCGCATCATACCGGACAAAGGACGAAAAACGTACCAGATGAACTACAACAGATCCTATATATATATATATATATGTATATATAATATGAGACCCAACTGTGAAAAATCTGGGCTTCGGCTGGATCCGAAGCAGCGACAGAAAGACCATGCCTCAACGCGGCAAGCTCTCTGTCAGCTGAGCTGCGAAGCCACACCAGGAGCTCGGAAATTTCACATTGGGACCCGCTTACCCACCTGTCTCAGTGTCTCATATGGAATCCACCAAATGATCCAGGGGATCGACTGCCTCGGCAGGACTTCTCGAACAGTTCACGCTGGATTCCACCAACACCACTGTTGAGCACAGAAATTGTACTACTAATAAGTAGTTTGGCAGATTTATGATTTTAGATGAAACCGAACCATATGTAATGGTGAAAATTCAAACCGTGAAAATTCAGACCTGTGGTAACACGCCTACTTGCTTTTTAGGCAGGTATGGAATACAGTTTCGTTCAAATGTATTATGTGATCGATAAAATCATTCGTTACTATCGGCTGGCGTTTCTGTGTACGCTTCAAACGCCACATTTTATCAAACCCTATTCTGTAAGCGTATCTTATGTAATGGTTCAGTACTCTGCGCTAAATGGGATGGCTCAATCCTAGTCATCCATCCGCCCGACATCTGGTCAGCAGACCGCAGGTTAACTGTCTCGCTGGCCCACATATCCTTGGTCTGACCCCAAGGTCACAGACATCATGCGCTCCACAGGCCAGCGTGTGATTCAGCAGTCCCTGTCCGCTTTGCACGCACAGGTTCCGCTAGGTCTACCTCACCTTCACTCACTCGACGGACAGTTACCTCTTCCCCCACAATGCGAGGGTTAAGATAACATGCACGCACACACGCGCGTTAACTTATAGGCATGTGACGCTCGCACATGAAACCGACTAAAGTCGCAGAGACAACCTTTGACGCCAAGTCTCGGACGATGAACAAGTCAGCAGAGCACACGAGGATGTGAGCTACACCACAACTGTACAGCGTCACATTGCATCCACGTGTTCCTGTCCCTGCAACACTGCCGACACAGCATGCATGTGGACATTATTATTCACACTGTTATCAACCTGGACATTACTATGTACTGTACGTGAGTCTCTTGGCTTATCTATTTCTAACCATTTCCTTGTTTGTCCCTATTCGTATTATACACCTTAGTACTCAGCTATGTACTTTTCTTTTGCTATATGTAGTTAGTGTTATACAGCCACGATGGTCTGCGGTAAATTTACATTCACAAGGTAACGTGAACAGTTACGGTGGTGTTACGTGAGCAACTCCCATATCGCAGGGAGTTTAGGACATTGGGTCCGTCAGCAGTGGCTTCACTATAATGGTCGAGATATGTGAGTTTAATATACTATATAGGGCGCATATGGTCAGTTATAAGTTTACGGGCATAAAATGAACGTATGCGGAGTACGGTAATCAGGTAAATGTTTACTTCGCTCAAATTGTGCATGCTATCCCATTATATTCGAATGTGGTTCACCCTTGTGATATGCTTATTCATAAACTGCAAAGTTATTTTCCAATAACCTTTCCTACGTTTTCTTTTACTAAGGATCGTCGTAAGGAGGACGAGTGAGGTAGTAATTCATTTTCAACTGTCCGGATCAACGGGTACGGTAGTTGAGTAATCCAACTGAAGCCTTTCCGAACTCCATTACGGACCATGTAATTCAAGCCTACTGTCGACTACTCCCACATGGTCGTATTGTGGGACGTAAGCACCGGCAGTGAGCGTCTGACGACACTTCCAAAGCATCACTTAACGTGACTACATATGTCTATTTAGAGTCGTTCATACATTTTATGTTGCACAACACACTCGAATGAAGCGAGATGTTACTTAGTCCTTTCTAAAACCTCGAGCTTATTTTATAGTTGGCCTGTTGTAAATAATGCAGCCCCCTTCAGAGATACGCCTTGAGTAGGCTCATTTTGTCAGGAAGGTCTGGCTCGGGAGCGCAATTAATCAGTCATTTTCAGCTTTAATCCATACCCACTGGGTACAGTGGCTCGAACTGCCCTAGGTCCTAACAATGGTTCATGAAATTTCAGAGCAGTGTGTATGTATAATTGTATAACGAGGAAGAAACGAGCAAACAAGAACAGTTATGTTTCCTGAGCAGGAAGAGTCGACAAGATTGCATCCAAGAGACGATTACTCACAGCTCATCAAAAACAGATCGTGGATCCCTTAGGGATGTTTACTCAAGCTTAACTTCTGACTAAGTCTCCGCACATTCCAAGAAAACTCAACAGTTTACTATTCAAGGAAAGTAATCATTAGAAATCGGTCACCCGCAACATCCCCTTCAGTATAACGGTTTAACTGTTTGATGCACGCACACAAACTGTCTGAGTTTATTGAGTAAAATCCCAGAGGTCAAGCAGTTATCTTATCACGTATATCTTCACTTCTTGGTTTCTGCAGAGACCTGGCTCTTGACAGTTATCACTACCACTGTACAAAATACCCGTGTTTTCTCAGTATGCCACGCCGATTGTCCTCGAAAAAGAATGGGGGCAGTACAATCTACTTAGATTTCCCCTACAGTCTTCGACGAAGATTAATATCCCGATAAATGTGATACTGTGTGGCTTCGGCTTGCTTCACGTCTTCAAGACGCACTGGTAGGGATTGCTATCGTGCGTGTTCATGTGGTCCATCCGGTGACGACATTCTCGTAGTCTGAAGTGAGTTCCTAGCGTTCTTATTATAGATGATTTCAGTGCACCTCAGATGGACGGACCATGGAAGTCCCAATCGGGCCGTAAATGTGGATTCTCGATTGTCTTGTCGATATTGATACTGTAACGAAAAGACGTCCAATAAAGCACAATCTTTACTGTCCAACACGCCAGTTAGCATGCTATGCGCGCGCTCGCGTTTATGAGTCAGCATTCCAGTCCACAACGCCCCCAGGTTTCCGCTCACGCTTCGTGTGCACTTCCGCCCGGTTTATGCGTGTGATCGGCGCCTTCTATCCGGGGGTTTTCCATCTGCCAATCTTTGTCTGTTAGTCCGATTTATTTGAGCGATGGATTGTCCGGTCGCTTGTGTTGTCCTCTATCTATCCACAATGGGCTTTGATCGTATTCCCTGGCAGTGTCGAGATATTCCAGCGGGTGTTGGAATAACCTCGCCTCCGATTTGGTCGTCCATTCTATTTTGCCTGTCATGTCTCACCGGTTGGTCCGATCCGGTCGAGCGATGACCCATCCGATTACCCCCGTTGTCCGCCATCCGATCGTTGAGGGTTTGTAGACATGCCTCCCCAGCTTTGGGGTACTCAACTGAGTGTTTAAATATTCGCACCTCCGTCCTGACAATCCACCACAATACGACGGAAGGTTTAGACACATGTCAGCGCCCCAACGCGGCATCGTCCCGTTCAGGCTCTTTTTTTGTTTGGCCTAATTATCGCGTGGGAGGGTCACCTGATATGTGAAATGATCATCAAAACATCACTAGGAAGGAGTAAACACTAGTTTCTGACTTACAGTCTCACTTGTTGGTCGCTACAACCAGTAATCGTAAGCATCAGTCGAACTGATCTAAGTCACCTTAAGAGCTTTCTTGGCTTATTCCATTTCGAGTCTGATAATGTGGACTATAACTGTGACACGTTTCAAAGTAGACGCTTTTTTCCTATCTCGCAAAACGTATGCATTGTTTCCTAACTTGTCTTTTTCTGTGGAGTACTTCTTTTTAAAGGTCGTTCCAATTTGTTTACACGGCACAAGCCGCAACCTAAAGAACCTTAATGCTGTCTTTACTGTATGCAGGTGAGGAATCCGGGGTCACACTTAACCCTTACGAGAAAACGTCTCAATGAAGGTTCAGTTAATCAGTCTTTGTATTTAACTACACGCGCTAACTGTAAAGGTTGTCCTGGATGATTCCTTTGAGCCTACTCCACCCTCAAGTATTTATCAAGCACTGCTGTCCAGTGGTTTCCAATATAGCACAGTCGAATTTGCGTCCCATTGTACCTCTGCGAATTTGTCGGTAGCCGGCTGTCTGTACCCGTTATTCTGGATCTCTTGCGGCTGGGTTTTTTGTTTGCAAGGTGTGATAACCTTGATATTGGCTGTCTGGATCTGCATGTAGGGTTTTATGAATCAAATTTCTTCTCTTCCTCTACTGTCAAACTCCAAAACCAGGACTTTTTCATGTTTGTGTTACAGTTTGACACCAGGATCAACCATTGCCAAAACACAGTGTTTGATAATGATTTGGTTTTGCTTATCTACCGCCAGCTCAATGTTTTACGTCTTTATGTCTTCCCTTCCTGTTTTGCGTTAATAGTTTAATTAACACATCAGAGTGTCAAACCTACTGAAGAACATTGTATGTTGGTTGAAATTGGTCATTCTGGAAGTTCATCTGACTACGTGCATATATGGGTATCTTTTGGTGGGATGCATATGAAATTTTCAGACTACTGTACATAACGTAAAACTGTTGTTATATCTCCCTACGTTCCAGTCAGTAGTGGTCTGCCTGAGTTTCCTCTTCCATGTGTGGCTGGATGCGGTCGTTTGATTATGTACACCGATCAGCCCTCAGACTCTGTTCTTCGCTTGTGTATCCGTTTGCTGACTGAATTGATTTTTTACCTCGTTCGTTCGCCCTCTGTCCACATTTTTCAGTTTCACTTGGTCTGACTGTGCCTTTGTCCGCAGAATCGCAACGAATAAAACTGCACAAGACAACTCTGATGTACATATCGACGTCTTCTAACCTGTGCTTGCTTTATACTGATGTACGTGTGTGGTGCCAACGCACGATGGAAGTTTTTAAGTCAAAGCAGACAGTACAAGGAGCGCACATAAGCCGAATTCCTGCAAACACAATCTTTTTTATATCTTTGAGCGGAAATTATTCATGTTAAATCCATGGGCCATCTAAAGATAATGTGGTTTCTGTCGATTGTAAACATGACACAGATACCTTGGACGGAACGCTAGTGTTTAGCGGGGTTATGTTTCTACGTTCTTTCCGCTGTATTGAGGTTCCGCGTAGAGTGTACCGTAACCGTTACCCTAATCGCTTTCCGTGACCTTGAACGAACGTTGATCTCATCATCAGTCTGGTTGTTAGGGCACCATGAACTCAGAACAACTGGCCTCAGCATCAGCTGTTTCTTAGCCACAAAAGCGTATTTTGAGGCGGCCGCACTCCCCCCTAAGTGGCACTCCCGCACAATCGGGACTTTTGTATGCCTATCTTCGCCGACTATGGTCGTGTCTAACGTGCCAGATGTTTGTGAGGACATCTTTCAGGAATAAGATGGGATAACGACAAAATATGGAAGATTTTAGCCCACACATGAAAAAAGCCTACTGTCATCATCATCATCATCATCATCATCATCATCATCATCATCATCATCATCATCATCAT
>LUCH01004468.1:0-29757 GCA_013368495.1 Paragonimus heterotremus | reverse complement strand
ACATTCGTGAAGTGCGTGTCACGCGAGCGATGTGCGGCGCTGAATGTAGCACCGATCATAGACTGGTCGGGACTAAATTATTTATCCATGTACGCAAGTCTGTTTATTGTAGATCTTCCGGACAACGGCAGAAGCTGGATATTAGACGACTGTAAAACTGCGAGACGAAGACTGCTTTTCAATGTGCAGTTGCCACTCATCTGCACGACGTTCCTGTATCAATTACCCATGAAGGTATGTGGCAGTTCATCAAGGAACTGTTCACGACGGCAGCAACCGAGACGATTGGTGTCAATCGCCAGAAACGTCCGAACTAGTTCGACGACAACAACGCGGTTGTCGCCGAACTGATGCGAGAGAAGAATGCCGCGTTTGCTGCTTCCACAGTGGACCCGGGCAATGAAGCGAAGAAGGCGACGTTCCGAAGTATTCGCCATCAACTGGCCGAGCGTGTTCGCGAAATCAAGGACAACTGGTGAATGAAGCAAGGTGAGCGGATGCAAGGCTTCGCAGATCGTCAACAACATAAGGAGTTCCACGATCCGCTCAAAGCGATATTTGGCCCATCTATCCAGTCTACTAAAGCACTGGTAGACGTGGACACCGACTGTTCGTGCACCCAGTCAGAGGACATCATGAAGGTCTGGCGCAAACACTTTTGTAGCTTACTAAATCGTCCTGCTACCGTTGCTTGGGTGACTGTGAACAGCCTGCCACAACAGGCCATCAAGCCTCCACTTGCTCTCGCTCCTGATTTACTAGAATTGCAAAGAGCGATTGGTCAACTTCGCAACCAGAAGACTGCAAGTTAAGATGGATTGTCAGGCGAGATCCTGAAGAATGGAGGGCCGGCGATGGAACCTGCACTGCTCCAGCTGGTTCACTCCATCTGGGAGCAGGAGGTGATATCACAGGTTTTCAAGGATGCTGTGATAGTACCTTCGTTTAAAAGTAAGGGTAACAAACAAGGCCTTGATAGCTGTCGTGGCATCAGTCTGCTGAGCTGCGCAGTCAAAGCGCTTGACAGAATCCTTCTGAACTGGCTAAATACGGATTCCTCGGAGGGCAATGTTCCTGAGGAGCAATGTGAATTCTGGGTGAATAGGAGTACGATCGACCTGGTGTTCGCTGATCGACAGCTTCAGGAGGAGTGCCGTGAACGCAACCATCACCTCTATAGAGGAATACCCTCCTTGTCGACTTCACCAAGGCGTTCGATTCCGTGAACCGCGAGACACTGTGGATGGTACTGGGTAAGTCTGTATGTCCAGGTAAGTTCGTCATTTTGGTTAGATCGTTGCACGTGGGCATAAGGGCGAAGGTGCAGTCCTGTGGACCTACCTCTGATGATTCTGACATTGTCACTGGTGTGAAGCAGGGTTGTATCCTGGCCCTATCCTCATTTAGTTTATATTTGACTGTCAAGCTAATTGTTGCTTTTCAGAACTCTGAGGAGGACGGTGTTAAGGTAGAGTATCGGAAGCATGGGCGCCCACTAAATATTCGACGTTTCAGGGTCCCAACCCGGTTATATACCTCACTGGTGCACATGCTTCTGTTAGCAGATAACAGTGCGTTGTTTACACATAGCGAGGACGAACTACAGCGACTGGCCACGGCTTTCGAGACCGCGGCATCCAAGTTTTGACTGGATATCAACACAAGTAAGATATTTTCGTTCCTTCAGCCTTCTCGTGGCGGAGGTGCTGTCTGTATACCTTCACCTCAAATCCGTGTTAAGAGAGATGTTGTCGACAGCTGCACAGATTACTGCTATTTGGGCAGCAATCTGTCCGTGGACCGCAAGTTGAGAGGTCGTGTGGCAAAGGCTAATACTGCATTCCGACGTCTTGAAAGACGTGTTTGGAAGAACCACAGCCTGAAGCTGAGCACTAAGCTCTTTGTTTACCGCTCAGTGGTGCTGTTTATACTGCTGTACGGCAGTGAAACGTGGACATTGTATCAGCGGAATGTGCGCTATCTGAGCCGCTTTTATTTGCAACGTCTAAAACGCATTTTGGGTATTCGGCAGTCGGACATGGTTCCGACCATTGAGACACTGCGGCGAGCGGACATGAACGGGATGGAAGCCTTGCTAATGTTGAATCAGATTCGTTGGCCGGGTCACGTCCGTCGGATTCGCGATGACCGTATTCCGAAGCAGGTGCTATATGGACAACTGAGATCAGGTAGGCGAAATCCTGGTGGTCAAAAGCTGAGATACCAGGATGCTGTGCAGGTAATTCTTTCACGTTGTAAAATTGATTTGAGATGTTGGGAAAACTTAGCGTTCAACCGGACTGCTTGGAGGAATACAATTCGGACGGGCGTCCGCCAATTCAGTGAGCAATTAGTGCGCGGCCGAGAACGAAGGCGCGCGGTACGCAAGGGAACCATCGGTGCCATAGGTCGTAGTGACATGACTATATGGCGTTGCGATGTGTGCGGCCACGAATGCGCTGGCCGTCTGGGATTGGTTGGTCACCAGCGTACTCATAGTGTACCGTCGGCGAAGAGGCAACGAGTACGTTAGGCTCAAGTAGGTCATATCAGCATATTCATTTTATTGTTGTTAATGATTGCACCGACCAAGACAATGGTCGTTTGGCAACTAATCTGCTCCTCTTTTCAGAAACTTGGATGTCTGTGATCTTCTACCTATTCTTTCCTTGGGCTTTGTTGGTGTATTGAATGATGAATCGTCTGTCTGATCTTTTCGTAGTTCAACCTTCAGTTCTGTTTTTCACCTTTATCCTCTCTGGAATGCACTAGAATGCACTCGTATACTGAAATACTCCTTGTATTAAATTTTACATATCTTTCTTCTTAGTATAGATTTTGTCATTGCAGTCTCTCTATCTGTTTATTTTCCGATAGATAAGGGTTTCCTTTTCGTGCTAGTCATTCAAATGGCTGACCAGCATTGGCTGGCTGGACGCAAAAGCCTCATTCACACACCTGCTGGTCTTATTCCTTCGGGTTTACACCGGATATGTGGTGTATAAGTGAAGCCGCAAGTGGCTTGCACTGCACCACTTGTGGTGATGACTTAAAGCGCAGGCATCCCTTGGCTTCGGTCAACGTGACAGGCTAATCTACTTCGGATTCCGTTAACCGTGGGTCATTGATTCTGTTGTTTAGCTTCATGATTGAACTTTGCTATTTAAACCCACGGACTGCAGTATGTACCCGGTGAGATGAGACAAAATCTGCTCGAGGGAAACACCGTGGAAAAGACTGTTTCTGATTTCACTATTCAAATTTGTTGCGGGGAAAGTTTGCTTTGCGATACTAGTTAAGTCAGTTTTGAAACAAACGCGATTTTTTTCGACGAGCGTGTTCCGGCTCATCATAATGAGTACCACGCCTCGAGAAAATCTCTCGCGTGTCTGGTGTTTGTTTGAGTAAGAATTTCTGTGGCACTAAGGTTGTCGGTGTGTCCAGTTTGATGTCCGTGGACAGAGATTAAAAAAATTGATCGTGGCTCTTGATGGCCAGTTTGTGTTGACGGTTTGGTCGACGTAATGTTCTTTTGATAGTACTGTTCGTAATGCTGCCATTGAATTGTTTACACACGTGATACCGAGTGGTCTCAGAAGTCTTGCGGTCATTTCCGATAGGGTTTTAATGTATGGTAGTACAATTCGTTCTGTTCGTATTCCCGTGTAGCTTGCATCTCTTTCTCTTTATAACAAAATCTATCTGATGAAACTTCGTGAGTGTCTATTAAGAAGAAATACTCGGTACAAATATTTTCCTCTTTTCTTCAGAGCTCTGCGGTATTGCATCGTGTTTCAGTTTTTTTAGACAGAATTCGATTGCAGCTCCTTACATGGCAGACAGGGTGGTTACTGTGATAACTGAAGAGTTGGTCCCTATGTGCTTTTTCTCGGTAAACTGAGGTCTCCAATGTTCCATCAATTTTGCGGCTGATTAGTACATTCAAGAGTGACAGCTGGTTATCGGTTTCAATCTCCATAGTAAAATTAATGTCGTCGAAAACTTTATTGATCAGTCTGTATTTTCTATCATTGAGCGCTTAAATATTACGAAGGTATCATCGACATATCGTATGCACAGTTTTGATTTGAGCCTTGGCAACGCGATTTTCTTTAACTTCTGCATGACTGCTTCGACGATGAATCCGTATGTGGGTGGGCCCATTGGAGTTCGGTTAAGTTGTTCATAGATTTGACCGCTGAATTTCAAGCATGTTGACAGACATAACTCCGTGAGATTGCATATGCTTTCTGGTTTCAAGGACTCATTCGATCGAGGTTTCTCCTCCAGCAGTATTTGCAGTGCATCTTTAGCCAGGGTGAGACCGACGGAAGTGAATAGCAGTGTGACACGAACGAAACCATAGTCTCATCTTTCTCTATCCTGATGTTTCCCAGTTTGCTCAAGAATGGCAGAGTATTGTTGATGGAATGTTCTGATCCACCGATTAGATATCGTAGTCGCTTGAATAGGTCTTGTCAGATTGTATGTTGGTGTGCCCGGCAGGGATACAGTTGGCTGCAATAGAATACCATCATTGTGTATTTTTGGTAGTCCATAAAATTAAGCAACGGTTACAATCCGCGTTCTTAACTCACAACAATTGGTGTCGTGACCAGGATTCGAACCCAGGTTGTTGCGGCTAGACAATATCTAGGAATCAGTGCGAGCCAAGGACTTGAAGAGATGTAAACGCCGTCAAGCCAAAACGCCGGTAAACCCGAACGGAGCAACCTGAACGTATCGGACCACTGATCAAATAAATGAGCAATAGGATCGAATTCCAAAAACGAAGAAGTAACCCACCAGGTCAAAAGACAAGGACCAAACAATCAGACTCGGAGTGCAAGTTTAACAACAACAGGAAGCAACCATTCAGATTCCAGATCAAAAGGTGCAGGAAATGACCAATCGGGCCTTAGGTCAGGGTTCAAATGCAACAAAAACAGCCAATGGCAACTCAGACCAAAGGTCAAGGAAATAGAAGGTGACCAATCATAATTCAGGTCAAGAGATCAACTCTCCAGTGTGTAAGCGCAGGCATACTTTACACTTCGCCGAACCCCAAGCCCGAACCTATAGGCTGCAACAATTACGCACTGATGATGGCAACTTGTTCGGTGATGAAATGTTTGCAACCTAAATGCCAAGCTCGGCAAACATCTCAATACCCGCTACTCGACCTACGTCCAGATCTCAAACCTGTTTTCAGCCCGAGCGACCTGCACCATATACTGCTCTACTAATTACGCACGAAGACTTGGACAGGTTTCAAAACCCAGGGTTATCCAGCCACTCCATCACTCTGCTTGGGCGGCCCATACTACCATTGTTAAGAAGGGTATTGGCTGTGTTCACTTGTGCGCAAATTTTTACACAGGGTTGAATACCGCACCAAAGGACCGAAAATAGCCTATTTAAGTCTATGAGGACTCGTTTGTAAAGCTCAGAAATGACGAATGTTTTGCCAAAATCTATTTGGTCGAAGTCGACGAGGTCGACGAAAATTCCATAAGGTTAATGACAACCAACACTCATCGGGGATTGTTCCAGTATCATCGTCAACCTTCTGGAAGAAAATCGGCGCCTGTAATCTTCCAACGGATCACGGACACGATAGTGACTGATGTTCCCGGAGTAGCGGGATATTTCGACATCATTGCAATGGGCACCAATCCTGATGACTTGCACGTAAAACTTGGCCCTTTCCCCAGCCGAATTCGATAATTTGGGTTTTACCTGGGTTCTACATGTCTATGCAATCGATCGGCTATTTTGGGTTTATAATCGACCAGCATGGCTGTCGCCCCGACCCAACCGATGTCGACGGAATCAATGGAGTCCCTCATCCAACTGTCGTATCAACGATGCGATCGTACCCAGGACTGGTGAGCCATTGCAGTACCTTCATACCCGTGGTGCATCATATCCGAAGGTCGCTAAACCAACCCTTGGGAAAGGGTGCAATGTGTGATTGGTATTTTGGATTCCGAAACGTTTATGACAGCGTCAAGGCTATGTCCGCTTCTGATCTACTTCTGGCTCATTTTGACGCGTCCCTCTTTCTTTCAATACATCAAACTACGGTATTGGCACCGACATACCTCGCCGATTTCTGAATGATTCTGAAAAGACAATAGTTCACGCATCCAGGATGACAACGGGAACAGAGAATTACGAACAAATCGAAAGAGAAGCACTGGTAATTGTATTCGTGGTAAAGAGGCCTCACAAAATGTTGTACGGATGTCACATCACTCCGTTGACACGCTGCTGTTTGCAGTATTCGGATTAAAAAAGACGTTCCCCTATGTATGGTAAACCGCCTATAGCGGTGGACAACTGTGCTTATTACGTATGATTTTGCCATCGATTATCAACAACATGCATCGGGTAAGCGGGTGATTTGCCACGAATGATTGTTACGCGTACCACGGAAAACGAGTATCTTGTAGTTGCGGCTATCTCGGTGAGTCATGTGAACTACGTCGCAGTAGAAGCAATGTCATCTTCCCGTAACTGTGTCAATGGTCAAGCAGTCGACAACACCAGATCCAGTGTTTCATAGTCTTCGGTGTTATTTCGGTAACGGATGGTCTCAGGATCACATTGGCAGTGAGTGTGCAGCAGTACTTCCAGCGGAGAGACCGTCAGTTCTTGCATCTTGTTCTGTGAACGTATGATCATCCTGTCTGGTCTCACAACACGGGTTTCGCAGCAATTTCATCGTGGCCATCCCGGTGTCATTCGTATGAAAGCAATGACACGCAGTTACGCGTACTAGTCTCATATGGATTCCGAAATCGAAAAACTACGCAAAGGCTGTTCTGTTCTTGTATTGACTGTCGAACCCCCAATGAAAGCTGAATTGCATTAGGGACCAATTTCTGGATTCGCGTGCACATCGACTTCGCCGGACTAATGGATGGCCAAAACTTCTTAGTATCTGTCGACGCATACGACTGGCCAGAGGTTTGTTTGATGGAAACAACGTCGCCAACCTCAACGACATGGAAGCTGGGTCAAATATCCAACTGTTTTGGAGTACCGGAGAAAATCGTGTCAGACGACAGAAATCAATTTATTTGATATCTTCGCGGACTTCTGAAATCACATATGGTTAACGCAATCAAATTGCCAGGCTGAATGGTTTTTGAAAACGTTCAAAAGAGCCCTTCAGAAAACCAAACGAAGAGACATACAGTCGACGTCCTCGAAACGTTCCCTCTCAACTACCGGACGACTCCGAATCGAGAGATTCTGGAAGGGAAGTCTCCAGCCATGGCTCTGACGGGGCGCATATTACGACCGATGAGTGATCTACTACATCTTTCCACGCTCCTAATAATCAAAGGGAATTTCCCGATGAAACAGCAGTTAAATAGAAGCCACGGAGCTCTATCCCGTTCCTTTTGGGTTGGTCAACCGGCACTGACCAGGAACCACCGTGGGATAGTCGGACGAATTCAAAGTCGTCGAGAGTCAGTGCTGTATGAAGTTCAAGTTGGCTCATAAATCCGGAGAAGGTATGTCAGTAAGGTCAGACCGTTTGCGGAACAAACGGCTCATCCAGGAAATCGGGGACTACCGCCGGAAGAACTATCAGGCAACGCAAAGGGTCAAGAAACACACCGGAGATTCAGAACGTTGAGGTTCACCAAACATTGCCAACACATCGGCGATCAAGCCACACCAGCGTGGCTGTGATCTCACTCCACGTTATTCGATAAACAGACCCAATTTCAAGTGGTATGGTCGGACTCAGCCAGTCAGATTGTAACAGTGCCGTCAAATTCATGTATGCTATCCGAACTGTTTTCCCGTGTTTGATGCTCTCTGTAATGTAATTTGTTCTAACGCCCTGACTGCCATGCGGCCATTTACTTCATTCACTCTGCGTCGGAGGGCCACATATGATCGTCTCGTCTGGTTAACTCTGCGTCTTGCCGTTCATGTATGGTAGTCGTTTCGCCCTATCTATTTAAAGCTCCTGTGGCCCAATTCTGACTCGTATTTCCAACAACGGTATTACCACGTCTTTTCTCTTTCTCGGTTCTGAGTCAAATGATTAAGCGCGTAACAAAAAGGACGATCCAATAACTACTCCGGAAGTCAGAGAGAAAAGAGAAAGATTTAGGGGCGATTTCAGGTGAACAAGCCAGGTCGATGTTACATCTCTTTCCTTTCAGAGTTAACAAACTAGTTTTCTGCTAGCAGACTTCGCTCCAAAGCTATCAAGAAGACACTCGGACTTTTTGTGACCTTACTCACAAAGATCAGCACGCGGAAGTGTTGCACAAAACGGTTGAACCGAAGGAAAGTCGTGCTAATCTAAATGGAGTCACACTGGGTCGATCACTGCAGAAGCGGCAGAAACGCTCCCAGCGTGATAGAATAAAGTCACTCATCGAGGTTGAGCCCAAACTTCAAGCTAACGTAAAAGTCCTTATTCCTACTCTCAAGGGGAGACCGGTATCTTCGAATTGGTCAATCCACGCGCCCACACCCACATCTGAAGCGGCTGTATTCATCCCCTTGGATGATCAATAGTCTGTGGAGCTGCATGGGTCTAAAGGAGTACTTCCCAAAGGCAGTACGAAACACCACTCTTTCTCTACATATCCAGTGATTACATCTCAAAAACGTTTCGTTGACAATTATCTTAGTTCTGAGTTTTATAACCCAATGAGTCTGTTAGAGTCACCTCCTACATCCAGAAAGGCTCATACTTGGCCCATTCCGGCAGAATTTTCCTCGACTGAATCTGAGTCATTTCGTCCCAAGTTCTCTTCAAATCTAAAATCTCACCCAGATTTTCATGGGCGCAAAACTGCAAACCATCCTCCAATAATTCGGAAAGCAAAAGGCGATCCGAAAGTCATCGACCTTGAGCCAACAGGAATGGATGAAGCGTCCCACAGAGACACTCAGGCTGTGATGGAATGGCCGCTACTTTCCATGAAGGTTCACAAACCTCTGTCGTAGTCTACGCATTTCCTCTTGCTACTAGGACTGATTTCTCAAGCTCTTCCTCATGCTTTTCAGTTTCTTTTTTGCACCCAGTCAAATGAGTAAGTAGCTTTCAAGTGCGCGTACACTAGGTGTCTGAACCTTTTAAACTACCAGAAATCAGACGGATGGTTTACGACACCAGTCCTCACATTCTTGCTTTAACAGAGACCCGGATTTCCGCAGATATCAGTAATAATGAATTGTATGTTCTTGGGTACTCATTGTACTAAACGGACTCCTTTCGTGGACACACGGGAAGTTGTGCTGTCTTCCTAAGCCAGAAGCTCCCGGTGGCCACTGTCGTAAGGCAATTTACCTCCCCAAAGAAAGGTGACTCACCGTAGTTCGAACTCTAGCTTCGTAGTTGTGACATGCTCCCTGTCGGTGTTATGTACCGTTCGTCATTGTGCAGCACATCCGACAACGAGGCCATCCTTGCCGCCGTAGACCGTTTCTCGTCTACACAGTGTTTCTCCTGTCTTCTAATTATGGGCAATTTCAAGGCACCCAAACTCAACTATAGAGCTGCTCCTCACAGGGACTCTTACTGCGGGTTTTTGAAATTCTTGGCGATGTTGATCTATAAGGAAGCCTGGACACACGTCAAAGTACCTGCAAGATACCGTCCAGCACAGACACCTCACTTGTTTGATCTGGTTATCACGAATGAAGCTCACCTGGTTGATAGAGTGGTCGTCAGAACAATGCTGGAGTATAGTGACCAGATGTTACTAGCCTTTGGTTTTATCTGTTATTGGTTCCGAAATGCTGTAACAAAGAACTCATTCCGAAATTTCCAGAAAGCAGACCTCAACGCACTAGGGGCATTCTTAAATACACTCAGCCTCGTATCTGACTCCATGAACTCAAGCTTCCTTTATTTTAAAGCTGCCATTCGCGAAGCTGATGATACATTTGTTCCTCGCAAACTATGGAAGTCCTTTTTCAACGCTTTCGCGGAATATACGTTGCCTCCTTGACATCTGTTCTTTAAACAGAAGAGTAAGGGCAAGCCGGAGGATCTAGAAACTTTTCGCTCTGTATGAAACAGGTGCAAGCGGGAAATCCTTCAACACACCAAGCAGGTACCGTCAAAAATCCCACTGGTGGCTCGTGAGAATAAAAACTTTCTTTTCAAGTACATGCGCCATCATAGAAAAACCAAGCCTTTAGCATTTTCTCTGCGGCTTCCCGACGAAGAAACCTCCTTCAACCCCCAAGTGGTTGCCGAGGTGTTCAGCGAATACTATTCAGTAGTCTAAAATATGGTAACCGATTTTCTAGTGGAGAAACTTTCAATACCCACCTCTGACAGCTGGCCCCTTTGTGCTCGACGTTCAAGATCTTTTGTTGAAAATAATCCTTATAGTGCAACGGGACCAGACGCGATCGATCCCCGGACCTTCAAAGCGACCACCGGTTTGGCGGTGTCCCTCCATAATCCGTTTAAACAAACACTTCGGACCGGTCATCATTTTCTTGTTACTTATCGGCCGATAAGCCTCATCAGCATACAATTCAAGATAATGGAGCGTCTGTTAAAACGCGCGATCATTGGGCATTTTTTCCAAATTAACTTTCTCTCCTTTATTCAACGTGGTTTTCTTCCCGACCGGTCATGCACAACCAATATGTTAATCTCCATGGTTGGCCTGACAGAAGCCAAAGAAAATGGTCACATCTCCGATGCCATCTTCTTCGACTTCACCGCCGCCTCTGACCGTGTCATACACCGTCCTCTTGTTCATAAACTAGCAGCTCATGGGATCCAAGGATAGGTTCCCCGGTAGATTACGTCCTGTCTTGGCAACACAACTTTTAGAGCAAAAACCGGACCGGACCTTTCTTCTCTTCCCCAATCTTCGCTGGAGTTCTTCAAGGACGGACCTATACGGAACAGCACAAAAAATCTGATACACATCAATGACCTTCCCGACCTTATTTCTAGCAACGCTGCCCTTTAGGCTGATGACTTAAAAATCGAGAACGTCTGTGATCCCAATGCATTGCAGGTTGACCTTGAACGTATTTAGTTTTGGTCGGATGACTGGAGTCTCTCTCTAAATGACAGCGTGGGCACATGTCGTCCGGGGACTCCGGGAACCTATTCGTGATACATAGTGCACAGTGTAACAGATATTGCGAAAGTTGACCTTAAATCTAGGAATTAGGCTTTCGTCTGGATTATCTTTTTATCACCACCAGATGGTCACCAAAAAGGGATTTTGAGCCCTCGGGATGATAAAAAGAGCCCTTCCCCGCATAGACAAGTATGCCATTCAAGTGCTTTACGGGGTCTATATAAGACAACTGTTTGGGCATACTAATCGAATCGTATACACTGGTTTGAGGAAGGACATAATCGCCATCGAACTAATCCAGCGAGTAGCCACCAAAATGTTCACTGGATTGCGACATTTCTCCTAGGGGTCTCGTCCCGAATTTCGTGATCTTTATTCACTTGAGCTCCGAAGACTCCTCGACAACTTGATCTTTACACACTCCTTCTTTAGCACGGAACTCGTGCAACAATTCTTTACCTCAGTAACTGATGACAGTCGAAGGGATCACGACAAGAGGCTCTATAAATTTCGACACTGGACCTTCCATAGACAGCAGTTTTTCCTACAGGGTTATCAACCACTGGAACGACCTACCATTAGACGTTGTTTGTTGCTCTCCCAGGGACTGCTTCAAGGCGTTATTAGATTCCCACCTACTTTAAACATTGTTAGATTAGTATCTTACTCTGTTCCTAGTACTTTCTGTAACCTCCAAGAGCGGTGCTACACCCTGATTTCAGTGACTGCCTTTCAGGTCAACAGAAAATCGCTAGATATCGAAACGGATCAACTGAATGGTTCTGGGTGACTTGGGCCTCCAAACTTGAACCCGTGAACAAATCATTGAAAATCAATTTATGAGGCTGTGATATTGAGAGAAAATAAAACATAATATAAATATAAAATATATAACACGTCGCAGATCCATCTCTTGGATATCAGTCTTCTGTACCTTTTCCAGTTTGGGATGTCACGACGTCAATTTAAAATGTCCCAAGTGAGTTAGCTGGGTTTCAACGTTGAACAGAGTGGCGCGGCCAATGTGCACGTTAGTAGTTCGAAAAACAGGGATTTTTTGATTCTGACAGAGTGACAGGACGCGGTTTCGCTAAGTACAGACATTCAACCAAGTTAGTTTGCATGGATCCGGTTACCGTGGACATCTTAAGTTGACATCAAGACACCTTGAACTGGAAAAGGTACATTTGTGTACGACAGGCCTATACGGAACAGTAAAAAAGGACCTGGAGTAATTAGTGAAGATAACGATTGACATGAAACTATTGTCCTCAACTTTTTCGAGCCGTCCATGAAGAATGGCTTTTGGCTTTCCTTGGAAGGAACCCATGATGAGTAGAAAGATAATTTAGGGAATGATTAAGGATAACGCGTTTTAGCAAACGCTCCATTACGTCATGTGGGATGCTGATTGGCTGATAACCAACAGCTATGGCAAATGTCTTCCTTAAGAACTCCATAGCTATTTTTAGGCTTTAAAAAGTGTGCCAGTTCGCAGCTGCGCTAGGCTGAGAGAATTCTAGGGTGAACTCATCGTGCTTTGCAGGTTAACTCTGAAAACTATGCACAAAGAAATCGACTGTTAAGGGTGATTGCTCGAATTCTCGTCGGAACATGGTGAGATGTAAAATTAGCGGTACTATACTAAAGAATGTTAAATAAAAATCTTCTAAACACTCAGCATTTACTAGGAAAACAGGCTAGCTGGTAAGACTCACTGAAAGCAAACGTGCATAACTGAAAGTTTCGCATAGAAATATCAGCAAACTTGTACTAACTTTATGGGAACACAAAATGCATGTGAAATAGTTTTTCCCAAAATAAGTCCAGTTTTTGTGATGCTTCTAATACTGGAGGATGTATTCAGAGGAATAGCGCTGATTAAGCTGATAAACCTTGAACGGAGGCATCGAATACCACTGACGCAATCATAGTGTACTCTGATGTTGCCGGTTGCTTTCGTGTCTCTAGTTCATAAGTGAAAACGTGTACTATCCCGAATTCCACAAACGAGGTGCAGTTATGGAAGAAATTCAGCAAATTAGAGTACTAACAGATGAAAGTTCCAATGTTAAGCAGTGGCCTTCGTTGACTCTAGCGTGAACCGTCTGAGAAATCCTGTTTGGGCAGTCGGTCCGTTGGATCACTTGGTGGATTCCACAAAACAGTGGGCTAGACGGGTAATTCAGTTCAGATGTAGAATTCCTGCGCTTCCGGCTTCGTAACCGACCTGAAAACTTGCCACATCTGGGCATGTGATTTCTGCTCATGGTTCGAATCCAGTCGAAGCCTGGATTTTTCACAACTGGGTCTCCATCCATTTGTGAAGCTTGTCACACCACTTGCAAGTAATACAAATCAGACTATTTTAGATTGACCGCCACTCGCAGATGATCGTACCCTTCGCACTCAGATAAACCTTGTGACAAGCCCATTTCGAAGCGAATCGAAAAACCCAAGTTTCGCTCCCATTAGAATTCATCGCTTTCGTGTAACCTCGTCAGGAAATAAATTTACATTCCGGTCCTTGTGTTTGTGGAATTAGCATATTAACCACAGCATCGGTTGACTTCACAATAGGCATGACCGAATAACTATACCTGAAGGCTTAATCGATGATTTCGAGCGGAGAAAGGAACCGACCTGTTCAGTCCAATCTATCATCAAGTGATCGCAACTTTTCGGTTAGTTTGAAGATACTGTCTTCACCGAACCAACTGGAGCGTTATCAATTTGAATCAATTCTATTAGGGGCAGGACCCGAGTCTACTTGTTCCCCTTGAAGCGGACTAACCAAAAGGTTTACATGAATGAGTATGAGTGGTGTTCAGCAGGAAAAAGAAGTGAAGTATGGATCGAAACGATAGATATGACTTGAAATTTGTGTTCGACACGTGATGAAGAGTGTCTTCCTTCGATCGAAAAACGTACAAGGGTTTGTGGTCGATCGTTAACGGCAATTTCAACTGCACATTTTGTGAAACATCCCAACTACACAAAATAGCCATATGGAAATAGGTTCTCACATCCAACTAACCGAACTGTAGGGCCTGCATCAGTAGACGGATCACACACACACACACTGAAGTGTTCATGATGCACGGTCTTTCAAAATGTAACATAGGTTGGCATCGATTTCTAAACAGCTTGAGAACCAGTGCGCTCAATGAATACATCCAGCAGTTTATTCTGCGTTCATGTAGAACACACTGTGCACGTAAGGTTTCTGACTTCATCCGCATCCAGTAACACTACTGTTGTTACCATATTAGTTCGTTGAATACACGGATCACTCCATTTATGAAGGACACTGTTGGTTAACAGTGCGCTAAAGTAAATCTCGTAGACAGCCGAGAAGCATAACCACATAAATATCGCACAAAACTGGGATTCTCAAAACAACTCTCTCTTAAAAGAGTGACAGATGGATAACGGAGCCGTACACTTTTTTGGTTATGGCACGCAAGAAAGAGTTATTTCATTTACAAGATGGAATGGACAGTATATATGGATATTTTGATTCAGAATAGCGCTGTCCAATGTGACCTTATAGTTGGTTCGAACCCACCTTCGCGTTTCCTTAATGCTGTTGGCGTGACTGTCCAAATGAAACACCGTGCCTCACTACTCCACAGATTTCTTCGGGAAACAAACAGTGCAAGCTGAAAAATGATGGACAATGTAAAAACACGGCTAGTCTATTAGTTACTCCATTTTCTAGGTAAACCGAAAGCAATCGAGGTGCAAACGGAATCAGTGTGCGCCTGAACTTTGCAAGAGGCATCACATGACTGGAGTCTAAGAAAGTCCGTGCAAGCAGAGACCGGACTGATGACGGAGAACTCGGGAGGCACGAAACGAGCTGTTTGCGTCCTGCATACGCAGCTTGTTAATGAAGTAGAATAACCGGGCACCGCACTTCGTGTCAGGCCCATCACTGTTACCGATGGACGGCTACCAGAGCAGAAATAAGTAATATAATCAAAGCGTGTTTTCTCTAAAGAGACGCCCGTAATTAAAATCTATTTCTAGAGGGCGAATTTCAAATGCTTCAAAAGACCACAGAATTCACAAACCACTTGCGGAAAATGCAGAATGGTACTCAAAACGCCCAGATACTTACAAACGAGTGGAATCAATCACCGCTCAAGTAAGGTGATATATGCAGAACGACTGCTTGAAGATATGATCAATTCAGATGCATCCAAGGCATTGGTGCTGTAACTTCTCGCCTATTAACAGATGACTAACAAAAGACCTTAGCGCACGCTGCCAATTTACTCACGTGGCATATGGTTCCAACCTCCAATCAAGTCAACCAGCTGATCGGACGGACGCCTATTATCAATACTCGGCTCTCAGATTTGGAGAGCCGAATATGGTTGGCGCCACAAACAATATTGAACCGGAAGCCAATCGCAACCTGCACACCACCAGAGGCGATCCAAACAACCAAACAAGTAACGGAACGTCTAACCAAATGACCATCTTCATGTGCATAAAATGGTATTACGAAATACTCGATAACAAAGTATAACATTTCTAGCTTAAAAACGCCATCAATCCTGAATCCTTGAGATATGCTTATAGACAACTCTTAGGCCCATTAGGTCTTACTAGTTCTGATACGGTGACCGTTGATGTCCTTGCTGAGTTTTACAGCAGTGTTTTAGCGCAGGCACCATCAGTTCCTCAGGTTCATTTTGACGATGAAATCGATGGCACTTACACTGTGGATACTTCCTCCACAGCGTTGTTGGTTAAACTCAGGTGCCTTAGGGACAGCTCTCCTGGCCTCGACAGTATACCACCCAAGGCCTTGCGGGAAGCGGCGGAACAGCTTGTTGACCCTCTTAGCCTACTATTTACGCAATCTACCTTCCAGGGAACAGTACCCAAAAGCTGGAAACTCGCAAGCATTACATCCCTTTTGAAGGGTGGTTGGCGAAATTGCCCCGGTGACTACGGACCAACTGCATTGCTGTCAAGCGTCTCAAAAATTTTAGAGGCGCTTATATACGACTCGCCTTATAAGTATCTCATCTCTCGTGAGTTCTCCAATGCGCAACACGGATTTCTCAAGGGTCGTTCGTGTACCACAAATCTACTGACAGCCACCGACCAGTGGACGAAAGCAGTTGATTAGGGTAATGGAATAGACGTCGTATATCTAGACTTTGCTAAGGCATTCGACCGCGTGGATCATTCTGTTTTGATCGGCAAGCTTTCCCATTATGGGGTGCGAGGCAACCTTCTCCAGTGGCTTGTGTCGTACCTTGTTAACCGTTTGTACAGGGTGCGCTTAATGGTGTTTTCTCTACTTGCAGGCCTAACCTCAGTGGAGCACCCCAGGGTTCAATTCTTGGCCCGCTGCAATTTTTGGTATTCATCAACGATCTCCCACTCTCAATCACCTCTCTGTTACTACTGTTTGCGGACGACGTGAAAATTTGGCGAGCCGTCAACACGAACGATGATTCTATCATCCTACAGAAAGACCTCGACATTCTTTTCAAGTGGTCTCGAGTGAACCGACTCGAATTTAATGCTGGTAAGTGCAAAGTTAAGCACATTCGCGGCTGTATGAAAACCACTTATTACATCGATGGATATCCGCTTCAAAAGGTTCTTATTGAGAAAGACCTAGGATGCACTGTTTCGCACACTCTCTCGAGCTCTGAGAACGCTGAAACAAATGCAAAAAAGGTTAGCAACATCCTGGCGTTATTGAAGCGCTTCTTCGGTCAGTTCAACCCTAATTATTTTCAGCTTGTTTATAAGTTTCGTCCGACCGCATCTGGAGAATGGAACTGTAATCTGGCCACCGCATCTCCGAAAGGACAAGTTACTCCTGGAGACGGTGCAAGGACAAGCCAATAAGGCAGTCCGGGGCCTGAAAACTAGATCATATGAGGAAAGTCTGAAATCTTTGAACATGTACTCCTTAGAGTACCGTCGCCTTGGAGGTGACTTGGTACTGACCTTTTTGATTATGCAGTCCCCGGAACATCTTTGCCGCCTGATGCTCAACAAGGGGAGCAGCGTGACACTGATGGGCCACCCCTCTAAAACTAGAGATCCAGCATAGCAGACTTGAATGCAGACATAGTGATATAACGGGCCTTTCCTTTACCAAACGTTCTACTACGGCGTGACTGCTAGACGTGGGTTCCTGCTATGCAGCTTCACCCAGTCTACTTGCGCAGAGAAAAGAAGAACACGATTGCGGACAAACACGTTGTATTGCTAAATACCAGTTCGACAAACGAATAAAATGCCTGTAAATATATATCATGAAATAGTGGCCAAATATGGCCATTTACTTGTTGATTCACTGTCTGCTTGTTTAGGCCACTTCGCTGCCAAGTGGCCAAGTAAGGCCAATTCCACAGGCGTTAGTTCTCGGGCTGGCGTGACACCCACACTCACTTTCACGTCTCCTGCTCGTTGGTCCGACGTGCCTCTCAGTGCTTTGTTGGTGTCTGATTTCGTCAGCCGTTACCGAGGGTCTGACTGGTTTGCAATGATGACTGATTTCATCAGCCGTTACCAATGTTGTTTTGGTGAATTTGCCTCCTAACACAGCTTTTTCTCACTGCGCGTTTGCAAGGCTTGGAATGCTCTACCAGACCATGTTGTTCCTGCCAGCTCCGTAGTAATTTTCAAGGCTCGCCTTGACCAACATCTATTGCATTAGTACAGGTACTGCACCTCTTTTCCCCCATTTCAGCCTGTTGTTGAGGGCCTTGAGATTCTAGGCATCGAGATACGGAATCCTCAAAAGCTCCAGCTTCCTACTTCCGTTTACAACCCATTGACAGAGTGCTAATCGCACAACTTTGTACGCAAGTAAACAATTAATACCAAAAAATCAATCGGATGAAAGTGTTAGTGCGAATGGACAACGTTTTAAATGACAAGTGGCAACCACGGCCCCAACCATCTGCATTCAGGCTTTCTCCACGAATAGGACAGCCATAATATCGTTCCAAACCAATTGACAACTGAACGTTTAACACTGCTGATGCGCCCACCAGAAACCCTGACGTATTCATTGTCAGACAAAGAATCTCCAGACTTCGCGTACTGGAGATGCGAACGATAAACAATGAAATGCAATTAACTTTGAACAGATTTTGTGACCACATTCGCACACAATACATTCGCTTGCTACCGTAAAACTCAAAATCTTTAAGGATCCTACTGGTAAGTAAGCTTAATCGCCGGTAGTCACCTAGCACGGTCTGTGTTAAAATACGCAATTCAACCGATAAATGTCAACCGACCGACAGTCAAGACAGGGCGATCTCATACAGTTATGAGTAAACCATCCAAAACAATGTTACAAATTGCAGTACGAAAACAACATCATTTTGACTGGGCTTATTACTTAAAGATTCGGTTATCTGGGTTAGTCACTGTTAAAAAGGTCGTGGTCGTATAGGGGTGGAAAGATAAGATAGAATCCTGCTCTGAGCTTGGTAGCTTCAAATTCATAGCTGGTACTCATCACTCTGTCATAGTTCGTGAAAACCACAGAAATTCTGCAATCTCGTATTCTGATCTATTTACCCAAAACAAGCAAAAGGCTTGGTACCTTAGTTATCTACTCGAAGTAGCGATGAAGTTAGTTCGGTGCACTCATACGCATGCATATTTGAACCTGAGATATGGATTCACTCGATAGATTGTTTTAAACACTAAGCGGAACTGCCGTACTGGGAATTGCATAATAATGACACAATATCAATGCACGATGAATTTAAAAGAGAACACCTTAGCAGATAAAACATGACGGTGGAAATGATTGTAAGCAATGAAGGAAATGGGCAGTATCAATATCGGCTACGTCACCCCTGATGTGGCGGGTAGCTTTTGGAGGGCAGTATATAATAAACTTAACCGAAGCGTTGCACTATCCTTTTATAAATACCTCACAAAACAAAGTATCGTTCGACAAAAACGGTGGCACTCATCGTGACGGCACTTATGTCTTCTCAATGAATAATCACGATTACAGTTTGTCCATTAAATGTTTTAGTGATACGAAAATTTTAACACAAATCAAACATTGGCAATTAATGAAAGAGAGATGATCACTTGAAAAAAACATTCAGTTATTAAACTTTACATAAAGTTAGTGAATAATCGTGTTAGCAGAAAATCAGCACGTCAAACCGGCCAGGGGATGCGTGAATTCACCGAGAAGTGGTTGAAGAAGGTCACGCTGTTCTAAGTCGAGAAACGATTGGAGTGTGCTCAGTGTCATTTCAACTTCAATTATGTCTCCAGCCCGATACGCCAACTGTTAAGGAGAAAGACAAACCAAGGTTAGCCAATCAGTGGCGGTGTCGTATCCTGAAAACCGCGCGTCGATAAGGCACTTTACATCAGTGAAGCCTAATCTCAACGGTTAGCTATTAAAATAATCATAACAGCACCAGTAAAAAAAGAGAAGAATTAGTTTTTTAAAAAGAATTCATGCACAGCTTAGGGACAGTCATAATCGGGATTTTCTTGACTGATTTCGAGATACTTCAAGACACGCCGTTGTGGTGATACAATGGTGGGACATATGTACACACACACCAACCGTGTTTTTACTTTTCCCAAAACAAGTGAAAGGGAACGAACAAACATACTGTTAGTTAATTGCCAGGCAAAAAACAAAATGCTAGACATAAACAAACCACGTTTACTGCGTGATTTCCGTCTTGAGGAACAGTGGAGTTGGAAGATATCACGCTAGATCGTATTGCGAATTTATCCGAAATGTCCCCTCCGCGGTTATCTTTGGAAAACGTGAGAATCGGTCGTCTTAGGCACGGAAAGCTACGAAAGGATCTATACTAAAATAGCGTCTGTTGAAAGGTTAGGAGTGGCTGTCAAAAACTGTTTCCTACGGAGCTCAACCCGTTTCTAACGGAAGTGGTAGTTATGAAGAGGATATGTTGTGGGTGACTGCGTATTGCAAGCTTATTTAAATTACCAAATTAGTTACATGTGATTTTAGTGATGTGAGACAAAAAAATCGAAACGGGTGGGGGGTACGTGTGTTATACGAGTAGATTCACGGAAGTGTACGGCCTACGTACATTGTGACAAAGAAGCGTGGATCAATGTGACGCACTACGAATCTTGAATGTTGAGTCGAGATTAATTTGAGGGTCTGTAACCAATAATGCGTCGGGAGACTGACGAAACCGAAAAGTTGTATTTACTGAGATGAACGAGTTAAGTTGTGCGAACACATTCTAAAACCATAGTGACAACCCTGGCGAAAATTCCCGATTAATCATGAAAGGACCAACATAACGAACACGTTTTCGTTACAATACAATCGAATCAATGCAATCACGTTACAAAAAAAACAGAGTAACAGTGGTCTAAGCGGCACTAAGCTATCTCCACTTGTTAGAACAATGCCACTCCTTATGAAGGAACAAGAGTGTACAACTGTTGTGTTTTAACTGACCCGATCGTTGTTACGTTTCACGAACTTGCCTTGAGCAATTCGGTTGTTTAAGTCCGACACGCGTTCAGACATGTTCTAGTTACTGCCTTCGACGCAGCAGCTGATCGCCGTTTTTGATTGGTTGGTTGGCGCCGCTCGGCCACAACTCCCCTTGTAACAGCCCGTGTGCAGGCTCTGATTGGCTGGACTTTCTCCAATCAGGAAGCTGCTTCAGTCCAATCTCACCACGCTATATAAGACATTAAAACCTAGAAAACAAAATATACTATCTAATTGGTCAAATAGCGCGGTCACAATAGTCGTACACCACAAGTCTAGACAGAGGATGGGTTTATGTCTTGCAAGTGAAGTCAACTATCTTTGTGGACACGGAGGAGAGCTCGATTACAACACTCCTGAGGAAGGCCATCCGAGGTAGCTGAAACGTAGAGTATTACAACTTGTTCATAACGGTGTGTTATTCTCAATCGAGAGACAGTTTCGACCTTTGACCACGTTTATATTCTCGTGTTCTTAAATTTACACAAGGAAATGTTGATCGAACGACCAGGTACTCTTCAAAATGGATCAAAGAGCACCACTCAGATTTATTCGGGACCGATGTGACCAAATTGATCGGGTTAACGTAGGCTACAGCGTTGACCCTATAAAGGCTTTCTGTACAACCTGCACAGTTCCAATCAGTCTACTGAGAATGGTCACAGCTACGAAATCCGACCCTATGTTAACACCAGCAATTTGTTCGAGTCTCAAAATATGCATGGCCCAAGGTAGGAACAGTTGGTTTCATACACGTACAGACTTCCCATGTCCCAGTGTTGGATCGGAATCGGACAGGCAGCCTCGCGTTTACAGGCCCACGCAATCACGCGTCTTAACTTATGCCAGATAAGTCATGCTACAAATTAACCAATCACGTGTACTAGTGCTTGCCGATTCGTCAGTCAGTTATTGATCGTTTGCCTTCGGTTATTCATTCTTTACATACCTGTACCACGGAACTAATCGATACACTTTGTACCTGTACCTTACCAAGTCGTGTTCTCCTCACACGTGCGGAGCGACTTAACAGTTGAGCGCGTGACTGAGTGGGCGTGTAAGCGCGAGACTGCCCGTCCGATTCAGATCCAACAACCAGGTATAAAATCCACATCCACACTCAAACATATAGGTGACTTCCGCTTGCGTCAGAATTGTGGACGACGGGTAACATGACCCTGTGTCTGGTCAGTTAGATAGTTCAATTCGTTTCTTTAAATGTTAATAACCTACGTAATTGCATTGATTGGATGGTGAACGTTGGCAAGTGTTCATTCATCCCGGTTTGTGCAGCCATCGATTCTGTCGAAATAACTTCGGTCGTGATTAGATGCAAGCTGAGGAGTACAGTGTGAGTTAGGTCCAAAAGGTCGTTCATAATCAGTTGAAAGTAACGGTATCTCACAAAATCGATCAATGACTACAAGTTTAGCTGCACTACACGTTTCGTCAACCAATGTTACCAGGTGTCTGTGATTCGAGGCAAAACTACTCCCGTTGAGTGATGGCTCAACGTAAGCCTTGCTCTTTTCAGTCAGGGTAACCACTTGCCATACACAATTATACTCATTAACGAATCACAACAACTGCCCGTTATCTTCCAACGCAGGAGTGAGCGATCGAAGTTGGTTGGCAAAGCATTTAAACGAACGAATATGTGAAGCGCATGTGAGCAACGTTTCAACTAGTGTTCATCTGTGTCTATCTGATAGAAAGCCAGCAAAATGAGAATCCTGGTCAGTCCATGTCAGCTTCCGGCACAGAAATCCCGTTATCGACCCGCCTTCTATGCGATTTATCAGACTTTCACATACTTCCAGCAAAAGCGGAAAACAACCCCTCGAGCATTTCAATTACGTTCAGACGGGTTGCGGGTCCTAACTTGCACATCGCTAGCGCAGAAGGTAGGGTCTTCGAACAGGTGGAAGTAAATCGTGTTATGGCTCAACGAGTAAAGAGCGGAGCCTACACCATGAACGGTGGTTTCCGCAAGGTAACAAATGTCAATGGCTAGGGCTCCCAGTAAAAAATTAGAACCGCTTGTCAACCACTTTGTGCAAGCGTTTGACCACTCTAAATGGTTACTTTAAACGGTATTCCAAGTTTCTGCAACTGTCTGAGTCGTGGTACACCAACTCTGAATCACAACCATTCATCACTGTGGTGATACTGTTGTCAACAGCAGCCAACGAAACGCGCGCAGGATCGGAAAGAAGATAATACATTACTGGTCATTCACGTGTTGCGTAAAATGAGCTTCTTTTTAGAGCACGCAAGACTTTTAATCACTTCTCAGTTGCTTTCTACCTAAAAATTGTAAATTCGTATTACCTTAGAAAACTGTTCGCACATCTAGGGTAGACGACCTAAAACAAAGCGAAGCCATGCACCGTGAGGCGTCCATAATTCCCAGTCTTCAACCTTTATCCTGGTACAGAAATTAATGTATCAGTACTACGAGAGTCGAGCTGCCAACACCTCAAGCTAATAAAGCGTGGCAGACCAAGTAAAACTGTCGATAATGGTAGGAAGTTACCTACAGATTATATGACTGCCCAGTCTATTGAAATGAAATAACCATTAAAAATAAAACAATGGCATTTGCAAAATAACCCGACCAGCCAGTACTCATGGGAAAAAAACCTACTACTAACGACTGCAGATATAAAAATATCCTCTCGTCCAGCGCGTTGGATTGCGTTAATTCACCACTCAATCCAATATCCCCAATATAACTGTCCAACGAATAGGCGGACTGGGGAAGATTGGTTAATTTGGGCGGAGGCTGAAAAAAAACCGGAGCGTTATGGAAAGTGCAAAGTACCGTAGTAAGAAGAACTAGAATGACACGAAAAACTTCAGTTGTTGTCCAATAGTGTGAATGCAACTCAACGGAACAACTGCCACAATCTGTGTTCTCCAACAGAACTTGCATGCGCAGGAACGTGTTCAACGCCCCGGGCCAATCACCTAACGATTCAAACTTAAGCAGACTTAAGCAAACTTACGCAGATGCAACTGACAACGAACAAGTTTGCATAAAGTTTGTAAATGACAGATCAAATCGCGTCCCAAAATTTCTGACAAGCGTTTTAAGTGTGGTATAGCTTCACACCATCTCCTACGGTGCTGATGAACAAAAAGTAAACATAAGCTTTGGATTGCAAACCATGAGAGAATCAGACAAGTAAATATAAACACTTGCTGCCAACGTAAATAGTTCACCGCTCTCGTAGATCTGAAATTTAAACGAAAAACAAAAAAGATGAATAGCTGAGCAATTACTTGCACGAGCAACTAACCTTGGCCGCCCTCAACAAACACATGGTGGAGCAATCCAAATTCTCTTCGTAACTAACAGCATTGATGCGGTCTAGCTTGTCCTCAGCTTGCAGAAAATACCTGGCTGCCGTGAACAAGGAAGAAGCTTCAGCTAACGTGTTGTTTGCAGTTGATTCGCATCTAAGGTATGTAGCAGGATATGAAAGACAAAAGTGGTAGATGTATGAGGTAGAGAGGAACATTCCGATAAAGGATGGAAGTGCAAGAAGATGAACTACGTTTCAGAATGACTAAAAGTGATGACGTAATCACGGAAGTAGCATAACAACTTAGGTTAGTTTTGACTGGTCTAACTGATGGCATTCCACATCAACTAGATATTTAAGGTTTTACTGGTAATATTTTGAACAGCGGGTTATTCACACCAGATGTCGGTAGTTAAACACACGGTGCCTGCCTGGTTTAAGTCTACAATCGAGATATTAGATTCTAGACTAACAAAATAGAAATGCGGTCCCAACTACGTCGCTTGCATCGCCGTTAGTGCGGTAGAAGTATCAACCTGACCAGAACCGCACAATTATCGAGCAAGGTAGTGATGACACAGCCATCCCGGATTCAAGGGAACAGCTAACATACACTGTGAGCAATAACACAAAGGAAGAATGCGTCATTACTTGTCATGAACCTGAGCATTCGGCAATTTCCATTACGTCGTTTACCAAAAAAACAGCCTCACAGAGGTTACAGAAACGTAAGACCGGTTAAAAAGCGATCAGTCAAGGCTCACTTTGCTTTCCCGAGCAAGAATACCGCTGCCAAATCTGGACACTCTTGTGCAGCCAAATTTTTTGATACACAAGCTTCTCAGTGGGTCACGAAATGTAGCAGCTGCTTACCAAAAGTATCACTTGATCCACAGCCCCGATTAGACTTTCGAAAAAATCCCCTGTTACAAAAAAGTACAGTGGTATGAATATACACACTTACCTTTTTGCGTCCGAATTGAGCGTTTTGTAGATATGTGCATAATCCAAATCAATGTCCATTTTATCACCACGTTTTAAAGCAAACCCTATGAAAAATCGGGCTAGAACCGCAATAAATGAAAATTCAGTTAAACTATCAATTCTGCGACGTATTTTCAGAGTTCGAAGATCGCTTGCATGTTTTACTGTCGATCAGCCAGCATTTGGGAAGACACAACGTAAAGCTACATGTTAGAATCACAGCCTGGTTTTTAATTAGATTTCTTATAAATAATATAACGTTTCTCAAAGCTAAGTTTTCAGTGCACCAGGGTATAAGATACCATGCCACACAATGTGTTCTAATTCAGTTTAATGTGGATGCGGGTCGGATAACCTACGGTAGTTCATCAGACCCATCGGACATTGTGCACTGCTTGAAGCAGACGAAGGCTACAAAGAGGCCAAGAAGGTTGCCACATCGCAAGCTTCTATTGACCACTTAACCACTGACTCGTTGTTACTATGGACGGTTTACTGGATTAGTGAAGCTGGTACACTTGACGTTTGAAATTACTATTAGAAGGCTCCCAACACGTATTCAAGTCAAATGAGCAAAAGCGAATTCTGTTGCCGTCAAGGAAAAGGGGGAGCTGATGATTTCAAAACTGACAGACTGCATCCAAGAACGAGCTGCCTTATCAATAGATATGCAAAAAACTAAGGTAATTCGAACCGGCTCTGGTAACAATTCTTGAGGAGCACTCTACACAACGTAATGCGAGGGATCGACATCCAATTACAAAGTTTGCGTCATCTGCATGGAGAGACATAATCCGAACAGTTATTTCGACTTCCCGAGGATGGCTAAATATCAACGACTTGTGTCACCTAGGAAAAACAAACCATCATTTGTACCTGAAAGCCAATCATGTATCAAACGGCGGTTATGAAGGATAGAAGAATGCGACAGAAGGCACTACACCCTTCCATATAACGCACTGGTCGCTTCCGAGGGCAGAAATCAGTGCTTCAAGATTCGTGGTTGATTGAATGAGTAAAAAAAATTAATCAAGAAATGGTTTTCGCAGTAATGTTAAGTACGATCAAGGTAGAGAGAGAAGAAATTCATGTCGCACAGAGGAATCGACGCCATTTCAATGGATGAGGATCTAGCGGATATGCTGAAATTTCTTAAACGACCCAGTATTACTGAGCTTTCGACTGTCAATGAAGGTGAATGGCCTCGTGCGTCAAGGTTGAAGTTGGGTTACTATACACGGGGTTCTCTTACTCTACTTAACCCAATAGCACTTGGGCAGTGAAATCGTCCGTGCCCGTCAGAAGTTTTCAATCTTTTGACGTCAATATGGAGAGGTTGCTTTATCTAAAATGACTTCACTTTTCTACGTAAAGGTTGAAGCATGATGGGCTGTGATACACCTGGGGTTCGTGGAATGGAAGAGGAACGTACAGGCAAGTACCCGTAACCATGTCATACGTACAGCATTTGAACGGATGCTGACGGACACCCAGGATCCTCAGTGTAAGTCCATACAGAATGCAAACCGTAACTTCACTAAGGAAGACAATATCGAGGGTGCTTCTCATAAACTGTACTCTCAGGGATCTATCAAACCGAACGGAAGTGAATTCGTAATACCTTTTCAGAGATCGTAAGACACTACTTGTTACGACCCCACCTGATAGAGAGAGGCAAGAACAAACGCAACGATATCGCAAGCGATACGAAAATCAGAGCGCAAATATTGGATCACCAACTCTCGCAGCTTAGAACCCCCCAACAAGTAAGGAAAAAGAAGGCCTTCAAACGATCTTTATTTGCTGCTCAGCCTGAAGGCAAAATTGTGATTTACAGCAACTGTATTTATAGGTTCGGGGTGGCCTTGGCCTAGGCCATCGAGTGGATCAATTAGAGGCGAGCGCAACTTCTCGGACGTTCCAGAATTCTGGCGACCGTTCAAATTTCCACAAAATGAAGAGATCCACTTTCTTTGCAAATAATGCGAATTTTTGGGAGAGCGCCTTTTCTCAACACTAATCACACTGCAGACTGTCACAACGAGAATGGACTTGACGGCTTGCGTATTTCGATGACCTGTTGGGCTAAACTGGACGATGTGACCACTACATCGATAGAGTCACTCATGCCAGGCAGGCCAACAGGTAGAGGTCTGAAAAACCAGTCTCCTGGTCCTCCAGGTTGGGGGTTGGAAGAAGGTTGGCATCTTTTTCCGGAAAACGTGCCAGTTCTGGTACACTGCCACCCACCCGCTGCCTTGCGGTACAGGCTTATGAGCCAAAGGCTTTGGTTGATCATCCTAATCGTTCTCCTGTCTAGGTCTGGGCGCCCTGGAAATATCTCGGCCCACATACAACCATGAATAGTCAGAACACAAGTAAGTTCATACTGTGTCGGTCGTCTCCCAGTATAAACTGGGTCGCCCTATCTGCTGCATACAGCAGGGTGGATACGTGAAAACGTGCTACTGGTGACCCCTCCCCACTGTTCTATCAAATTTAGCTCTCAGGCCCCTCCTGACCTCCACTTCTGATAATTGTTCTACAGGTCCCATAACAGATGTAGCTAACCGTGGTAACATTGGGCCGGTAAGTTCCGTCTCCTGCCATTCAGCTTCAGGGCTCCCTCATCCACTGTTTAGAACTAGAAAGCGAATTAATATAGGTGCCTTCAACGTTCGCACGCCAAAACAGATAGGTCAGCAGGTCGCTCTCGCACGAACGTTAAAACCGTTGCATGTTGATGTCTGTTGTATCTCAAGGACTAGAATCCAGAAAAGCAGTCAACGTACAGAATTAACAGCATCCGCATTTAGTCAAAACAGAGAGAAGACACATATCGCGTGATGTTAACATTTCGATTTACTCTCATCAGTCGCCAACTGTGAATAGCAACAACAATTGAACAAACCAACCACATAGTTCTGACCTTTCACGCGCTAAATAGTTCGATCAATTCCACGCCAAAGAGACTGATTGCGTCAGCGCCTTCTGTGCACACAAAACTGGCCGATATTATTTTATTAGCATTGCCTCGCTAATCGCTAACAGTTTCGGGTGGCGATTATGTAACAATATATTGGACGATTTGACAGGGTCAACTAGGTGACCGGTTGCTAAGAGGTGTTTGGCGATCGATGAAGCCGGGCTCTCCGAGCTTGTTACAGTCAGTAGGTCGTCTTTGACATTGCAGTTGATAACCACTTAGGAATGTGCTCCGCCATACGCTGATGCAAACACCGATCTGTCCTGCCTATGTACACGTCATTGCAACTGCAACTGAGCTGGTATACTACGTGGGAGACACACTGATAGGTTGAGTGTGTATCACTGTTATGAAGAGCCAAACTCTTAGTGCTTAGCAGGATGCGTAGTTGGGCAGCTGGGTATGTGCGTTGCAACGCTGGTATCAATGAGAAAATTGAGGGACGTTGAACGGCCCAACATGTAAAACAGGCGATATAAGTAAAGGCCAGTAGCAGCCGTTGTCACTTCTGACTGGCTTGGTCGTTTCCCGTCTGTTTTTAACAACTCCGAAAGGAACAAGGCTGATCGCAACGGCGTGCGTGCATACCAAACCGCCGGTGATTGTCGTACGCGCGACCTGCTTCGTGGGCGGGACTTTGAGCATGCTGGTGACCGTTTCTCTGCTAGCAGTTTCGTTAGAGTGGCTAGCTGCAAGGACATCTGTGAAAACTGCCCTCTCAGGTTTGAGACGTCTTGCTGGAGGGTATCGCGGCTGCAAGTCGCTTGCAATTGAGCTACGTGCTGAGGAGCATAATTGTGATTTGCCTGGTCAGCCAATTCTGCTGGTTTGGTCAACGGTGTATCCTCCTCCCAAACAGCTAATGTGTTGCCCAGTTCGCGTGGGAGGTTCTGAAGCCACAACTCTCGCAACACCGGCTCGTTGACAGTCCGTTTGTTTGACAGCTGAGTCATGTGTCGAAGCAACTGTGAAAGGGTGCGATCTCCCATTTCGACGCCGGCGAGGAGCTTGCGGAGATTGCCTTCGTCAGAAGCTGCCATCCCGTTAATAATGGTCGATTTGATGACATTGTGCGGATTATCCGCTGGACGCTCGTGAATAATATCTGCAACTTCCGCCTCCACAATCTCAGGTAAGTTCGCGGCGACGTAGTAATACATGGTGCGCTGTGAGTGGATTCGCCGAAAGTCAAAAATAACTTCGATTTGTGCGAACCACAGTCTAGGGTCTCTATTGCCGAATTCAGAGAATTTAATCACAACAGTGTTCTCCGAAGAACTCGATTCCTGTTCAATATTGGAATGTATAGTAATAAGGAGAGAGAAAAGAAAAAAATGTGGGAGGACTAAAGGAAAAAGGCTGCCGAACAAACAAAAGCTTGGCAATACGCTTGATGAAAGTCAACACACGGGCTCACCAATTTGTAGGGGACTAACCCAATAGAAAGGTATAAATGCCAGTATTCAGTACAAGACGCAGCCGCCGAATAACTCACACAGGCAACCCCAATCTATGTGAAACAAGAACGTCAAGGAGACGAGACGCGCGTACCAGTTCATTTCAGTTCCCAGGACGGAGCAGCTTCAGCCAGAAATTGTCCAGTTTCTTGCACTAATGAACTTTTGAGGGCGCCCAGTGCTGCGACAATAATGAGAAGAGATTGTTCACTTCCATGAGTTAGTATGATGGCTACCAGATAAAAGCTCAGGAGTTTAAGCTACCAGTGCCAGCAGAACACAGCAAGTTCACGGCTACCACCGATGCACAAGTTTATCCTCCCATTGGAATGACACGAAACAAGGGTGAAGAGTAAGACCAATGAAGGTTTGATTCCTATAACCTGTACTCTCATATGCTAAGACTATCTATATA
>LUCH01004467.1:41154-56473 GCA_013368495.1 Paragonimus heterotremus | reverse complement strand
TCCAAAAGCTGTGGATACCGCGTGGTGGTTGTTACCGGCTGTTTGCTTGAAAGGTGAGTTTTAGTTCACCTATGTGAATGTGCACGTATTCGTGCCTGTGTCCATTAATACATTCCTCTAATAATTGTGAACGTCAACATCAGCGTCATTTTGAAGGATGACGATAAGTAAAACAATGGCATCAAATTATTTTGCTCTAAAAAAGCAGGTTATTTTACACTGTTTACACTGGAAGAATTGAAGCAATTAAATGAATGTTAGGCTGCCTATCAACTATCATCTGGGATTGTGCGTGGCAAAACGTTGTTGTTATAACTTTTATCGTTCATATGGTCGTTGGAGAGTGCAGAACCGCTACAAAAGCGCACATGCACTTTTGTGTAACCTATAAATTTGTGTGCCAACATGAAAGAATCTTAGGATGCATATACACATCCTAACGTTTGGTGGTAACACTCAGACAGTATGTCACAGCGGGTTACACTAGGACGTTGTGGGATTTAAGTTGGGCGGTGGTGAACCATGAACAATTCCAGTGTGTGGCTAGAGCGTACTGAAAACATTTCCAAAGTTAGTCTTTTTGTTCAATCTTTGTCTTAAGCCTGACACTGTAGTTCTTGCTTCTTTTGGATAGCCCATAATATTTGTCGCCTGAGAATGTTCACACAAAAGATTCAGCAAGATGAAGGAGATTGCAATTGCGAAGGAGATCATTCTATATGGAATGATTGCACAAACACGCAAAAATAACTGCACATTTGTTTCTTCTCTTGTGCTAAACCCAACTCATTTCAGCCATATTTATACATAGATCATCATTTGACCTTTTCTGTGCAGATATTTCGGGAATATGTAAATTGCTGCGCAAAATAACGTTCTTAGGTCTATGCGAAATGGTGATATACAAACATGGCTGACAAGAACGTATCACGCGAATACTATTTAAGCTTGTATGTTGTGAAAAATACTGAATTACAACAAAGATCAGGTTGAACAACCTGAAGGAGCCTTGAAACTCACACCTGTCACTATCAGATGTGCTGAAAAATATCCAACACACGACAACGGTTTAAGCTGTATGGTATTTCTGAAAACGTTCGACTCACAACAATGGTCATAAACAAACTTCACGAGAGTATATTGAAAGACCAACGACATTATACAAGACCACCGATATCATTTGGAAAAATGCGCGAAATACTACACAGTTAACCTGAACGAATACATAAAACAAACCAGTAGGTTAACCTAATGACTCTGTTATCCCAACTAATACCTTTGAACTTTAATTTATCGTATGAACCTTGCTTTATGGTCAGACACTGCACATTGAACATAAAAATGATGATTTTACCCAACACTATGCTTATCACACCGACGAAAAACCATCACTTTCCGAATGTTGAAGCCGTGTGCCACATTACCTTCTTGCATTCGCTCATACGGCTTCACTACATGATGCAGTGTACCACCAACTACAGATATATGTGTTAAACGAAATCTGTTATAAAATGGCACTAAGGGTGAAGACAGTAACTGTTCAGAAGAATATACAAGTTATTTGGTGTAACGCTGTGAACCTTACTGACATGAAGGTTAGCTAGAGAGGTTGAATAACGGTCGTCAAAAAGCGCTCAAAAAGGAGGTGTATGTGAGTCGGTTCTAACTGTAGGAGACAAAACATGTCAACAACTAATCCGACCTTGCATCTTGTACAGACATTTTTTTTAACAAAATGAGCATGCCACACAACTTATTCTTTGCATCATACCACTGGCAAATCGGTAAAATTTCTTAGTCGCTAAGCGGTTTCTCTTTCAGTCCATCCATCAAAATTACTTCGGACGATCGGCATAATCTACCAGTTTGCTAAAAGTAGATCTAATGCATTGATATATTTTATAGGGTACACAGTGTTATGAATAGGTATATGTTCGATATAAGTTGCAACGGTCGTATAAGATAGTCTTTCGTACAAATGTTTTGGTTTGATTACACATAATACATCTAAGCGTGAAACTGCACTTTCACTGCGCGATCGTCACCGGTTAAGTCGATCTGGTATCGTCTGAGGCTATCAAAAACACAACCGGTAGATTATCTTGAGCAAGGACGTCACAGCATCCAATAAAACGGTTTCAGCTGAGTAAGCGGGTGAAAGTGCTTAACCAAATAGTTGTTACACAGTCTTCAAAAATGCAGATTCTGGAAGTAAGTTATAAACAATATATATCAGTAAACATACAACATGCAACTTAAATGTCTGGTAGAAAACAGAATATGACATATGTTGATAAACGTGGGTGGTTGTATAACAATGCAATAAATGAAAGTAGTTCTGCATCCTGTTTGACTCTGCAACCTGCGACACAAATGAACCCCAACCAGTGGCCTGAAGTAAATGCCTGAAGTAGAGTGCTGTTTTACAGTTCACCACGCAAAGATATGAGTGATAATATTTCTTTTCAACTTTTAGAAACGGTCTGTAGACTTTAAAGCGCTGAGTCCACTATTTTCACTGAGATACAAGCAACAGGTTTTTCGTAACTTTTGTCAAAGTCATCTAAGTTTATTGAAGCTTAAAGCAACTTTTTCCGGTGACAATTTTAAAGACTGAGGTCAGAAACGCGAAACTTCACGATTTGTGACATCGTTGTGGATTACCAAACCGGAAATGCGGGTATTCCGGCACTCTGTCAAATTTATGAACGTGGGGGATGTACGTTCAAAACTCCTCAACGACCAAACGGCGGACAACAGGGGCGACCGGATTAGTCATCGCTCAGCTGGATCAGACCAACGGGCGAGACATGGCAGGCAAAGAAGAATGGACGACCAGATCAGAGGCGCGATTATTCTGCCACTTAAAGTGATATATCGACACGATCGTAGAATACGGTCAAAGCCGAAATTAGATAGATCGCAGACAACAAGAGCAACCGAACGAGCAATCGCTCAACGAGATTGGACCAACGGATGAGGAATAGCAAGCGGAAGGTTCTCCGATAAAAGACGTCGGTCACACATGTAAACTAGGCAGAAGTGCACACGACGTGTGAGCGAAAACAAGGGAGTGTTGTAGACTAGAAATGTGATTGAAAACGCGAGCGCGCGTGTGTCATGGTAACTAGCGTGGTGGACAATAGATATAACGCCTTATTGGATGTCTTTTTGCTACAATATGAAATCAGTGAGATTATATACACTGGGGACAAAATTTATGGGAGATTACTGTCGTGCCGTTGTTTATCGCCACAGGAATGGAAAGTTTCAGCCGTATTTGTGGGCAAGCATGTTTGAAAATGTTTAGCCCACCAAAGCCGTAATGGTTTTAGTCAAAGTAACTGGCATGGTCTTTTCTTTTGTTGAACTACAAAAGATGTTTGACCTGCAAAGGTGCTTGTTGCATAAAATCCAGTACAAGTTATGTCAAAGCACACGAAAACGAACCCTTACACTCGTTTGCATGACTGACGTATATCCACACACACACTACGCAGCAGTACATTGTCATCCACCTTGGTGGCACGTCTCCGTTATGCATACAGACCGTTACAATAGTCGCTTCTAGTCCTTCGTATTCTTAACGTTGGGATCTGCCCTTTAGTTCCCGAATATACACGACAACATATACATACAACAATACGATTAACAGAACATCAAGCCGGAACATCACAGGCGGGGATTAAAAGAATAATAATAAAATTCGTTTTGGCTCCGGCTGCTTTCATGTCGTCGTATCAGGGAGAGTTTGGCTGGTTATTAAACTTCTGCAGTTATGTGGAAAAATAGGACGGCTCCGCTGGTTCTCTTTAAGCATCGTTACCGAACAGTTTCGAGGCAATCAGTTTGAGTGCTCTGTAAACAACTGAACGTATATGCGCTTGAGAATACGTGCACTCGCATTTGGTCTGTATTTAACTCAACCGGCAATTAACCGCAGGTAATTATAGGTGGTCGGCAGAAAGTAATACAGAATCCACAAATCAAACCTTGTAAGATATAAACCTACCCTTTTTGACAAATTTATGACACGTCCTATTAATGTGTTTCCCCGTAGGAGTGGCAAAGCCGTGTTTCTCGCAGAAGTGCGTTTATGAATAGTAGGGGTAGAGTACAAGGTCTCTGGTGCAAATTGTACACGAAGGATTAAAATTATACTTCAATGTAAACGCGATGCTGTACCTACGAAGAATTTTTGGCATACACAGCGGGCACAAAGGCAATGTAAGAAGTTGATAAATGGAGTGATTTCATTACTTCCAGAAGTGATTCTTATTTTGGGTATAATTTGTAATCTGGAAGCAGTCCACGAAAAATTAATCCGGAGGGTCAAAAAATTGGTTCGGCCAAATGTGTGCACTCATTTCTCTGATCCCTCCTTGAGGCTTCTCTATATTAAGCACTTACTAAGTTAGGTTAAATTTTTATGCATGTGGGGAACAGTGTCCAACAAACGGTCGCTAATTGTTTCCTATGAGGCGAAGTTAACTTGCAGCTAAAATAATTAATTTAAAAGATAGCAGCTACAGGACTATTGACGCCTAGACAGCGTAAAGTTTTGCACTCATAAAACAGTAACACATTAGAACAGGACGAAGAAATTACCACAGAATTTCCTATTAAAAATTACCATAAGAATCAGTAAAATAACAACCAGCGTACAATATGTGTGAAGGCGGCATACATGCCTTTCATCATACACCACTCAAACTTCATTATTAACGTCCACTAAAACCTTAGTTTAAAATGGAGCAGTTTACTACTTGTTTGTACATAGATATTTTTGTATAGAAACATATATGTATGTATACAGAAGTACTGGCTGCATAATTATATGCATATATTTTGCAACTATCCGTTCGTAACGGTCATCAAATTAGCTTTAATTGGTCCCTATGATCTTTTGAAAATACTGCTTACTCAGCAGTAATATAGTGACAGTTCTTTTAGCCCATTAGAGCTATTCATTTACCAAAGTAAATACCCTGAATTAGACATTCCAATAGCTTCAAACTTTTATGAATCCGTTTAAAACAAATGCTGTAACGGCGATGACCCGCCAATGTCATCAACCACGTGCATTTGCATGAAAAGCTGAATATCAAAATACCCCAAAAAGTATAGTTTTCTGTTTGAATCTAATCGGATCCTAGACATTTAAAATACGAGACAGCGAGTAATCGAACTTTTGAATAGTTAAGTTAAAACATGATGGAGCATATGATTACCAGTTCTACCGGTGATCAGTAGAATCGAAATTTTCGGATTAGACAGCGGATTACATACTGGTCTGGGAAATTAAGATGCCTATCTGCTCTTGGTTTGCTTTTCTTACAACAAAATATTGGAACTGATAAACACCTTAGTCGCACACACTTAACCGCAGTGTTTCACTCACACGGCAATCTTTTTTGTGTGTGCAGTGTTAATTTTTATACAATGCCTAGTAACACGGATAAGTATGCCACCTTTATAAATGTCCCTTTCTCACCGCAAACCCCTCTCAAATGACCATCACCAGATTTTTTGACGATTGCCAGTTGTTTGCTTGGTTGCTGAGGTAATGGGTCGTGAGACTTACAGCCACAATTATTGCATTACGTAATCACAAACGGTGGTGTTTGCCGGAAGAATGAATACATATTACCAAGTGGCCGTGATATAACCACACATTCGGTACGGAGGAACATGTGGGGTAGCCCACCCACACGGCAGTTATAACGAAGGTAAGTCGACAACACTCAGTGCACGTCAATGTGACACAGCTGCGCCTGGAGACGATAGAGCAGATGGTCTATCTCTGTCATGTGGTTCAGCTTCGTTAACTCAGTACACTTCAGACATCACGTGATATCGCTTTTCACTGCGTGTGTGTGAACAGGTACATGTCTTACCGGCCTGACATGGGAAACGTTATATGTGTTAACTCAAAAGTTACGCTTTCTGTTTGAATTCGTGACCCGCGTATCTCTTGGTCATGATGAAGACAAAGTCGTGGTGGTTCTTCTTGTTTAGCAAGCAAGTCAAACGCTTGTCTACAGAAAATGTGCGATGAGCCGTTTAACAAAACTTGACCAACAGCTTTGGGAGTTTCATTTGAGATTTTCATTGGGGAGCACATGTGAAGTAGTATTGAAGCTTCAGCCATACACACGAAAGCAAGACTAATTGCACCCCCATCCACTTCGTGAAATATACATTGTTGCATGTTGAGCTACCAAAGTGGGAAAACCGGAATAATGGTAGACCTATTGACATTAAGCAATCTTAGTTTACGGAAAGCAGCACCCTATTTTCATAGAGAAACAACAGTATGTACGATTGATGTTGGGCAAAAAGCGTTTTTGCTCGGCCAATTTGATACTGTGTTCCGAGGTGTAACCTCGAGCAGTTATGTTGTTTCAGTCCGACACACTTCCAAACAAATTGTAATTTTCATCCCCTTACAAGCAAACTTGATGTAATAGGTACTCGCTGTTTTTGGTTGACTGGCGCCGATCGACCGAAATTTCGCTCGTATTAGGTTGTGCGTGAATTATGATTGACTGAACTTCCTCCAGTCAGGAAACCCTTTCTGTCCAATCTCCCTACACACACAGTTTGTAACTATCTCTGCTAGGCTTTTGCGTTATATGCTATTTTCATGTGTGGTCCATACAGATTGTAGTTACCACATGGAACCAGAAAATGCTTTGAGAGGGTTTTTCCTATGTATAGAAGAAAACACCAATGATTCCCAGTTGAGTGCTGGAACCTGTGTAATGCCAGCTGATTCAAGAGTTTCGATGCTGTAACAAATGTGATGCATTTTTAGATACACCAACTCATCTCTTCTTTTATGCTGGCTTGCACCCTAAGATATAAGTTACGGTATCTGATTGATGTTTCGACGATTGTGACAAGATGATGAAATCAGTCATCATCTGAGAGGTTGGTGTCTGATTGGCCAGTACGTGTGAAGTTGTCGCGTTTGTCTGATAATTGCTCATAGCCTCATGACTAGAGGAATTTTCAGATGAATATAATATACTTTAAATAGTAGAAACTTTTGCATTATACTTGGTCATTCTTGATCCCACCATTGTTTTTCCGAACATAGCGACCAGTTGGTGAACACTTCAACTACGCATATTCATATGTTAGGAATTTCCAGACTGCCAAATTTAGATGCAAGACTTCGTAGTATTTTTGTATCAGAGAAACAGTTCGTTAATTTGTTCTTTGCATATTCAATGAAAATATGAATTATCCTGTAGTACTGACTCGTTTTTTTTGCAATCTTGTGTTCTACAGACCAGACATAAACAGAATACTTTTTTCAACTGGTAAGGATTTGTAGGTTTGCGAAAAGATTGGTGACTTTGTGCGACTTCTGTTACCTCAAATATCTGTCTTCATTAACTGCCAAAATATTTAAGAAAAAAACTAGCAGAAAAAAATAACTAGCGAGGCTTAACCACGGCCAAAGGAAAACTTGAAATGTTACAAATAAAGTCATACCAATGACTGTGGTCTGTTTGATTCTTGGAGGACGTCTTTGACTGACGATTTGAGTTTCCACAAAGACATCAACCGGGCACGCGAAGGCTACTCACTCCATAAGTTGTCCATATTTAATGTGCCCCTTAAAATCTAGTTGAACTCTTCGCATTTGCCTAGGCTTGTTCAACTTCCTTCAATTTAAAAATTTATGCAGTCTACACCTTACAATCTCGGCTTCAATATTCCACTGCTTTCGCCATAATTTGGATGGTACTTTGTGTTACTGAAACTTAGCACGAACCTTCATGTTGGTGAGTACAGCAGTTCATCACTGATGATAAGTTGATTATTTGACTATCCCAATTGGCTAAGGAACTCATCAGTGTAGGCTTTAGCAAATCTTTGATAAATGGGTCCGATATTTTTGATGTCATCCTCCCCAACTGCCCTGGTACCATCAACCTTGGACCATCGTGGCATCTTGACACTGTTGTACTGGACCACAATGCGTGAGAAATGAGGAAGTGTTAAACCCTCCTGCTGTTGGTTTTGCAGCAACTTGCAATCGCCAATCGTGCCCTTTTCCTGTTTATTCGGAGCAGACTAGTCAGCTCTGACCTGGCCAAGCAGGACGGTTTGTGGCTAGCAGACCTGAGTAACCATTAGTGCGCTTAGCGAAATATTGCAAGATTTAACCAAGCGGATAACCTGACAACCGCTATAGTTTGTGAAACACAGTGGAAGTTCAGTGGTGATAAGTGAAAACTAAGAAGTAAAACAAACTGCACGTGGACATTGCCTGTCAGTTGGAGGGGCAAATTAACTATGCGTCATACTTCTGTTAGAGTAGTCAGTGAACGACTGAGTCGGTAAGTTACATGGTTATTTGGTTGTCACACTAAATCAACTTGGATTCTTTTCCTTGAATTCAAATGAGTTCAGGAAATTGTTGTATACGCATCAGAAAGGAAGTCTGTTACATCTGCATAAACATATTTTCTGAAAGCACGAGAGAATAATCAGTTGTTCAGTTTTATGGCCACTTCCATGGTAAAATGTCCATGAATAATGAGATATCGTGTCCACAGTTGGGGTTCTGAAGATTCAAAAGAAGTTGCGAGGATGTGCGAAGCTTTAACGTAGCTTAGTTGACGATAGGAACATGAATTTTGGGAACTTGAAAGTCATGTGGAAACAGTGGGATCACTCAGAATGTTTTAACCGGACAAAGCACATACTGTAAAACGTTCTAAGAAAACAGGTGCGATAAAACTGAAATAAAAAATACTACCGCTGAGCAAATGCAATTTTAGTTTAATCGTGGTGAAACGGGCGGTTTTTCGCGTTCATTAATATTCCACGCAGTCATGCGACTTAATCTTCCCACATTCATGGCAAAATTTACTTAAATTTGACAGACGTTTTAGTAAGCTCATAAAAAGCAATCGACGTCGTCACATCTTGCTCACGACACTTAGGTCTTCACTAATCCAAACTTAAAACCTTTCGTGAAGTTCTATAAGTATACCATCAATAATCCCTTGCTTCTCTGACTCACCAAGTAAAAATACAAAAGCCAGCTTAATGTAAAAGTCGACGATACTACTTCGTATCAGTGCTGTGCAACCGGTGGCATACGAAAGGGTGCCATACATTGGCTGTCAGTTGTTATATTTTTGTCCGAAAGTCCACGGGTTGTCACCTATCTTTTGTATTGTGTCCTGATAATACTGAATTTTTGAGTGTAACAAACAGTGTAGCACATTGTAAGAGGCTGCAAAGAGATGTGTCTATTTCACACCGCTAAGCTGTAGACAAACGGCTGCCGTTCAGGATAACAAAATATGAGGCAGTACTCCGTCATTCGAGCTCCAGCGAGAAACTGGGTACTATTAGCCACAAATCAGAAAAGGAAATAATCGTTTCAACTGGCCTTAGTCTGTCCTTCAAATGTGCATTAGTCAGGAGAGAAACAAATTTGTCATCTGGTTTACTTACTAAGTATTCTGAATAGTTCCACTCGAATGGTTTTCCAGTTATGTTCAACTGAGCGGTGCGCTGTCATTTTGAGCTTATCAGCCGAGCCCGTTTTCCGTTCCCCATGACGAGTGGTTGATGTAATTGAAACCGTGCAACGAGTAGGCAAGAAGTTATTTGGATTGCCTACAGTGAAATATTTCTCATCAGAAGACGTTTATTGCTAGAAAACGGAATTGTCTATTGAATACGTCACTTTTTGAGAAATAGGCTTTCGTCTAACCATGACAGCCGCCTCTGGAGTAGCTCATGAAGGAAGAAGTATTATCAGTAAAGCCTGGCGTATAAAGAATACTTCTATGGTAAACAAATTTTCTAGTCTTGAGCAATTTAAATTGTCGTCAGCACATGGTTCTTTGCGCACATATGATGCACACATTTAGAATATCAACTCTTCAGTTTTGCATAAAATTTGGCCCCCGAAATCCTTCAGGTACTGACAATTCAGCTCACACTGTTGCTGTTAATCAGCTGCTGCTTGTTGCATGCCGAAGTGCGCTTGCAGTATGCTTGATAAGTTATTACTGAGTTTATTTTCAGCTCATTTTCCAACTCCTGCTCAATCTTACTCTTACTGTTATTGACTTTTGGAAGGTGCTTACACTTATGGATTTTCTCTTTCCAGACCGTCCAAATCAGATTCAGACACAGATAACTACTTTCAGTTTCCTCCAGCTTGTTGAGGTCCCGTGAGTCCTGTAAATCCCATTCACCCAACTGTGACTGCAACACACAGTGCCATGTACCTAAAAGTATAGTGCTACTTTTTTGAAAGTTATAGGGGTCAAAAACATTAAAATATACATTCACGTGTTTATAAGTACTATAATTTCTAATAGCATGAAATGCCCTTTTTATCTTTTGAAACAATGGTCAACTATTTCGATAAAACTGCGGGCTGATCGTGATTTCATTTATATGTACCATGGTGATAAGAAAATCAATAGACTGCTATGGCGGTTGAGAAATTACTTGGTTGTACGAAACATTTTCTGCTAATCCTTCATCAACAGCTCCCATTAATCCATTTTCTTTCAGTTTGGGCGTCATTATCTCCTGTTTCACCATTCAATCATCCTTTGTCGGAGTGCTAATAACATATTCACTGATAAAGGGCGCCGGTATTAGCTTTGGATATTCGGTTGTCATCGCTGTTGCTACAGCTGTGAGTTAAAAGTTCTGACGGTTTTAGAATACATGAATTTTAAGATTCCAACTTTAACTTGCTATTGGCTTATCATTTGTAAGTTCAAGTGTAAACGGATAACTGGCTAGTTGACAAGCTATTTCTTACCAGGAAAACAAACATCCAGTATAACATTAACGGCATTAATTTTTGTTTCTATTATGTAAAGTATGGCTTTCATGAGATCACACAAAACCGAATTGCATGCGAAACAAATTCAACATTTAAAACGGGAGCAATTTGCTAAATGTGTTCAAACTATTCTGTTGATAGATGGGATCGAGCTGACAGCCTTCGCGTTGCATAACTGTAACCATTTTTCTGAAGCTTTAATCGAACTATACTATGTACTCATTAGAAATGTAATAGCTTGGTACAGAATTTCGGGATAACACGTTTATTAACTTACTCTTATTCTAAATGACCGCAGAACATTTTAACCCAGTGAATGCATAAAATTGACTGATAAATTTGATTCACTAATAAGTGTTTTATATGGTTGCTGTTAATGTTGAAATGACCTAACCAATTTAGACATGTTACTGACGACAGTCATATGATTGAATGTGACAAAGGTAAACGTCGATGTGTTTCAGCATTCTATAAATTTTACTTGGTCAGAGTTTAATTGACCTGAACAGATTAACAAAGGAGTAATGACCTACTAAGGCATGTTTTGGTACCATAATTGATATAGAGCTATGCCCATCGTATGAATTCCTTTAGGCGAAGTGATAACCTCATGTGTTAAATGAGTGAAGCATGCCCCGCATTACAGAAAAATCAGATGCATAAAACTTCTGACGCTGATATCTTCTGCCGTTCATATTTATTACTTTGTTTGTGTTAACAGGAAGCACTGCTCATTCAATTATTCATTCATGACGTATGTGAGCCTAACCAAGAGTTAGTTTAGCTCGGGCCACCAGTCGCCGCAACAGTAACACGGAAATTTTTGGAAGATTAAAAGCTTATCACAAAAAGTAAAATGGATGGGGAAAGATTAGGCGGAAGGACTAGAAGTGGTATGACTGCTGGCATGCCGTTGACTGCCTTTGATTGTCATCTTGAATAGCATTTTTAGCCAACGATGTGAGTGGTCCCAAAATCCTCTGCTAGGCAGACAACACCCACCAGTTTTAGTCAGTGGAACACTGAATATCTTCATATCTCGTGACCGTGTCGTTTGTCGACTACCAAGTGTCTTATTCAACTGTCGATGGTTCTAGTATATAACACCATGTACAGTAAACGCTCAACTGGCATGTAAAGTACCTGACTGAACCATTGCAGACAATGCGTGAGCTGAGTAGCTGACCTATAGGTAGTCTATCCAGAGCGTTTCGAAATACGCATTAGCGAACGGGCATGTTGCTCACGCGATCATCTCAATTGATATAAGCTAATAGGTGGAAGCAACGGTGGTAGGACACAGTAGTACTGCTGACATATATGTTGTAAACAAACCATTTGTTAACCGTAGATCAAAACAGAAAGCCATCAGCGTTTTGAATCCATCTTCTCGGCGACAGTCGGACTGTATTCAAGTTTGATCTTCATTAAAGATCGTGATATGCGCTCATTACATCCTTTTGCGGCCCGGTAACATAACCAGAAATCTCTCTATCGTGCGTAATTGGCTACGTCGTCTAATTTCTGTTGAAAAGAGCAACTTTTACACCCGAACATCCCCATAATCACACCAAGTAACCCAGAGTTGTTGAAAAACTTTCAACACAAAACAGTTGTTACTAATCAATCATAAACAACGATGACGTACATCATTGTATTTGACGTTACTTCCTTCTATCTTGTTTGCTGTATACCTACGCTCAGCCATTTAGAGATTGCATTATTTACACGCCGTACACTATAGACAGTACCTCCCAGTGTGAAAGCAAAGTAGGTATGTGAATAGCTTGCCCGTTCGGTGTTTTTGTAGCCATTAAAATTGTCAAACGGAAACTTTATCTGAGGTGGAAGTGTGCTGCAGCCAACGGCTTGCCTGAATTCACATGAGTTTCCCTCCTTTTGCCTAACCATGTTTTGTACATTTTTAAAATCCTTTTGTAATCTTTTTATTTAAAATGTCTCACCTTGACAGTCTAACCGCCGTTATGAGGGACTGAACGAATAAGTAAAATATATAGGACTTAGAGATTTCAATACATTGTAAGTTGAAATTTTAGTGGCTTAAAAACGAGGGACTCTTTGGATATTCCACCGATAAATGTCTTCATGAATAGACCAGGGTCTTAACTTCATTGCCGTCATATTTACCGTCGGTATGCCGAAGAAATGGTTATCACCATTACTTCAGAGAACGACCTACGGAAAAAGCTGCACATGCATTGGTTCCTCTGCTTTCGATATACGATTGACAGATGATTGAAAATCCTCGCAGCAATGATGAATCAGGAATGGTCAACTTAACAGCGTATTGCAATTTCTAGGCATCCATTTGATCAGACTCCGTGACGACAAATTGATAAACTTCGTATATCGTAAATCAACCCAAAAAACTACATGTTTATCAATTTGATCTGTATTTTGTGCCTTCAGAGGAAACTTTACATTATTCAAGACCTACCAGTTAAAGCGAGAAAAGTGTACCTTGATGATGCACTGGGGCTGGGGCTGCAGAATGTTAGCAATTTGTTAGAAAAAAGACCACTTAGTGGGGTTTAAAGCTTTAAACAGTTGCCAGATATCTGTTCAGGGTAATACCAGGATATAAACAAAAGGAAGTATTTATGGTCTTTTTTAAAGTAGATATTTAGCCGTAGCACCTACTGTTCATTTAGGTGTGGCTTTTAGCCGCAGCCGTTTAAGGATATAAACGATAAAAATGGACTCTAATGGTAAGCTTTTAGTTTAAAGTATACCGATGCCGGTATATTAATTCTTACATCACTTTTGCTATGCGTAGTTCACTAAGCTGGCGACAAAACTGCATCTCACTCAAGCCTAAGTGTCACGTACATAAGACAGCTGTAAGACTGCGACACTAGGTCACTTAGAGTGCGAACCGTGAGCCGTCGGTGGTTGCATTCGATCGCTGTTATCGAGTGGCGCCAACGGGAAAGACATGATTCGACAGGGTCAAATGAGTGGGGCGCTCACAGACTTAGATATTTAGGTGGTGTATTAAGGAGGTCACTCAACATTCTAAAACAAAGGACATTTTTTTGATGCCTTGAGCAGCTGGCATAAGATATAAAATGGACAGGTAATGACGTGGCATACAGCGATGAAATTAGTTATTAAAGAGCTCCTTAGTGAAGGTCTGGCTCGTCTTTTTGTCTGACGTCATTACGGTCTACAGATTCAGCAGCTGGAAAAGGTGAGTTGGCGGTCAATCGGGCTCACTGGTGTCAACCTTGCCTTTGCTTGCGTCAGTTATTCCTGAAATAAGTGCAGTTGTTGGCACGGGGAAATGAAAGCCACAGAGAAGTTGTCTTACTGCGTACTTCTTTGTCCCACTTACAGCTTACCTGGCTGTTTCAAGTGTGTTGGCACCCTAACGCTGAGTAATTTGTTTTGGTAGTGGGTGTTCTAAGCATGTAGTCCCTATTTTTTTCTATTCCTTTGCCCTCGACTTAAAACTTTTTTTCACTTCCCTCTGCCGGATGAGGTTTTAGTTGCCGCGCGAGCCATCAATATGGTGATACTAATGCCGTTGCACAACAGAATACGTTGGTCGTAAAAATAGATGCCTGTAAAAAGAAATAATGAAGATAAAACAGCCCAGATTGCGAATGGTTATAGAAAATCAATCGCATTGATTATCACTGCACATGGCGCCGAAACCAGCCACCGCGTAGTTGCTACTGATTCGCTCGAGTTGCCTGCAGAGTTGACATCCGTCAACTTATGGCATTTCGCCAGTACAGTATATCAATTGCTGAATCGACTGCGTTTAAACTGCGCAAAACGCTTTGAACAATTCGAACAAGTCATGGGAATTTCAGTGTTCAGTTTCGAAGTCACGTGTTAAAAACCGTTGCAAGGATCAACTTCTAACTCAACGCATTTCAACAAAGGTTGTTCAAAACAGTTGTGATTCACACTGCCATTGTGAACTCAAGTTCATCGTGAAAAGTGTCTTATGGCAGGACAAGTTATGGCGACATCTCGGTTCTTTCCGTTTTCCAGAAAATACTAAACTGATCGTTGAGATTTAAATACACGTTGACTAATCCATTGAGTAACAGTCTAAGATAACCCAACTTACCTCATTTGTTTCGTTTTATCAGTGGTTTCCGACCAGACGCGGACTTGTTGTTGGCCTGATCGTTGGCGGTTTCGGTTTAGGACCACTGGTATTCGCTCCCATCCAAAAAGCGTTCATAAATCCAGAAAATGTCAAAGTGAACGAAGAAACTAAGTTAGTTTGAAACTTTACAACTTGGCAAGGATTTACTTTCTTATTTCCATTAACCATATTAATACCAATATTCTTCCATCCGTTACAAGGTAGTTGGTGTTTAAACTTGTCAGTCTGTTGGCATGTGATTCACCATACTTCTTGCGGATCTCTAAATACGACTTACCTTAATATATCTTTATACATTAATGTTGTAGACAGTTCACGGATGACAAGCTGTTGGA
>LUCH01004467.1:19427-40039 GCA_013368495.1 Paragonimus heterotremus | reverse complement strand
CCAGGTCACACTTTTGTTTGTGCCTTATTTCGTTGGCTAGATGGTCACCTGTGAATGGTGAGAATAGAAAAACATCTTTATTCCGAGCCGTAATTACGGGTTCAGTGCTTTTGTTCATCCTATTGTGTGCTTCGACAGATTTCTTGGGGTATCCATTTGTCAGTAAATTTTGTCTCAACATCTCCTGTTCTGTCTGCAGTTCGCCAGGGGTACAGATACACCCTACTCTACGAAGCAATGCTTGTATTCCATAGCAGTAAAGCTGGAAAACTGGAGATATTGACGGTCTCACGTCGCTCTGTGGTGAACTGAATGCTGTAACTTGCATCTGTATGTTTAGTAATGGGTACATCCAAAAAACCTAAACTGTTGTTCGATTTGACTTCGTGAGATAAAGATGAGTTGAGGTCGGCAGGTTTTTGTTTGAGAATCATGACGGTAAACGAAATGTCAACGTATCTCAATATATAACTTTCTGCTCCGAGAAAGTGGTTAAAGGAACTCAGGGTTTTGTGTTTAAATCATGCCATATGTTAAGGCACCGATATGTTTTATATCAACTATTTTTAAGAGTTTGGTCTCTTTTCTTTATGAAACGTAATGAATTGGTCTAGTAAATGTTATACGTCCATAATATCGTCGTCAACACGGAGGCAAAATTTAATTGTACATCACATCGTTCGCTTACCAGTCACTTTTAGGGTTTGTATAGGGACACACAGATGAGGTTGTATTTATTTGTGACGAGGGCAGCTTTGAATGGATACAAAATGGCCATCTCACTTTTGTATTAAAGAACCACAAAGAGTTTTGAGGAGATAATTATGAAGTTACTGTCTGGTATTGAAAGTACGCCTTGTGAATTAATTATTTGAGTTAAATCATTCAGTACCTATCATTTTTCCAATGATGCAGCTGCTTGTCAACCTAACTGGAAGTTATTTCAAAAGCGACATGAACAATTTAATGCATTCTCTCTTCAGACTGCGGAACAAACGACTGCAAAAACAAAGTAAGTAGATCTATAGCTCTGTTTCGCTTATTTAGAAGTGACATGAAATTCTTTAATTTAGATAACCAATATTGCATACATTTACTTCCAGAACAAATAATAATGCAGCAAAGAAAACAATGAAAGCAGTGACTGACCAGTCTCGTTCCACGGCCTCCCCACCAGTCTCTTCCCAGACAGCCCCTCCACCAGCCTCCGTGTCTGTCCCTTCATCTGCCCCTCCGGATGTTTTGGAGTAGGTGGACAGTGTTCATTATCCTAGCTTCAAGGTGAAACACTGGAATCGTTAATCGTTCAGTGTACAGTTATCGATAAAAATTTGTTGCATACGACACCATTTTGTCTTTGTCTTCATCGTTGTGGTTTGCCCTTCCGTTAACAGCGAAGAAAACATACCTCCAAAGGAAGTTCTTCGTTGTCCAAACTTTTACCTCTTGTGGGTAGTTATGTTTTGCAGTATAATTCCCACAACCATTCTCACATCAGCTTTCAAGGTGAGCAACGAATTAGTTGTGTATGTCTGATGTGTTTGGAAGTAGTTTCGTGTTAAAAAAATCAATAATTCTGGCGCACTTGTCTGATCAATTTGGACCGCTTGCTTCGAGATAATCGTCATGACAGGTAATTCGATGCATTAAAATGACCAGAATTCTAACCGTTACCTTATCGATGTGTAATCCCCGAGTTCACAGTTCCGTTAGAATAGATAAACTGCTAGTACGTAGTGCTGAGTCCACCAACGCAAATATGGGCTACATTCGTTTTATGCGCAAGTTCATCTAGGGCCATACTCTAGGTACCACTCAGTGATGTGACTAATCGGTCAAACTGAAGGGGACAAAAGCCGCAACTTTCAGTTCTTTTGGATTTTGAGGTTGAGAATGTCCTGATTTTCAGCTGAGATATTACATTTCGGGAATCGTATAAATATGGTTGGAATCTAGTAATTGACTGAGAAAGGTCGATTGTTCAAGCACGGTCTCCTTTAGTTCCAACCCGTAGCTTCGGCGATATTCATCCGTGAAAACACACAATGAACTCAAATTCGATCAACCAAAACTGCTAATGGTGCGTTAAGAAAGGTTTTTTAATAAATAGGGTGAAACGTGGCGACTACTTTCAGATCAGCACAGTTTCGGTGAAGCGCAGTAAGTACGCGTGGTTATGCTGGTTGGTCACACTAAATGAATTCAATTGGACTGTTTGCTGAGGAGTTAGCTCATAGTTTATGACGAAGCTCCGAGGGTGCGGTCAAGGGTGTCCACTGTCCGTTTCGGCAGGTATTTATTCACCCCAACTGGAAACGCACTTTCTCTGTGGCCACCGTAGGCACGTTGATTATGGTAAATCAGCTTATATTTTAGCTGAGGACATCTGGCTTTTAAAAGATAGGCGGCCAACCTCATGGATGAACAGATTATGACCACTGCTGCAACAGGATAAGTTCATGTAACGACAGCACCTAAGTCACGCTTCATTGTAGTGAAAATGTCATTACTAATGTAAAGTGGAGGAGGTTAAGCATTCAGTTCTGGTAATGTGTCTACTGTCGTTGTCTCTCTCCTGTCTGCGCTTTATTCTTAGGTAAACTGTGATAGGTGGCGGTTGCTTGCTTGGGTGGTTTGCATTTTTTCGGCCTGTTCAGGCAAATGTGTTTTGCATAATAGAGCACTCATCGTGATACTTCCTTTATTCTGGATTTAGAAAATCTACTCAATTAAAGATACTATTCAGAACAAATATGTTTAGGGCAATCCGTTCATTTTAGAAGGCTGTTTGCTTCATGAATCGTCACAACATCCAGGAAACCTAGTCAGTTTTCCGTTTCTACTCCCGTCTTTGGAGAGATGAATGGACGGATGGAGTTTAAAACAATCAGGAAGTCTTCTGCTGGGCGTTTTGTCTATAAACATAGAGACTATGTTTTATTACTGGAAATAGTTGTTGCAAACGTTGCCATCTTCAACCATTTCAACTGTTTTTTTTTACAAAATATATAACTTAAAGGCTCCAAATAAGTTCGAGGTATCTAATTGGGTAGTTGGCAACTTTGTAACGTGAATGATCAGTAATCAATGTAATTGCTTTAATTATATTCCCTTGGTTGTTAGTTTTTGGTAGGCCAAAGTGGGACCTCTTCAGTATAATAGAATCCTCCGTTGCTTGGTTCAATACTCCGGCTTCTAAAAGGTTTATTCTCGGCTTACGATGAACCCAATCCAACTGGTTAGTCAACAGTTAAAAGTTAGTTGGATCCTGAAGGACAAAACTCGCTTTTTGTATTGACAGTAGCTTTTCTACGTTCGCTAAGTTGTGAGATAGCAATACTTTAGACACGTCATACTTCACGCATTACTTCAGCGTTTTTGCTGAACAAAGTCCTTTGTTTGTCAGAATCTGTTTGACATTAATTTCTTTCACGATCTGAAAATACCGTACACGTTTTGCTTGCTTCTATATAGATCGTATCTCTTTGTTGAGTCTCGTATCATCTATGGTATTAATTAAAAATCGGACAAATTCTCGACTTGTGGGATTTAAACTTACCATATGACCTATTATCTTCACAGTTATACACATATTCACTCCACGACCGCCTTAAAATCTGTCGTGTCTTGTGTAGCTGTTGACCCGGCGGGAAGCACAAATCAATCTAGTGCTTCTTTTCGAAATGGGCCGTCCGGAAATGGGAATGCGACAGCTGCGATCAATTGTGGGCGATGTTCAATCTACATGACAATTAAAACCCCCTACTACTCATCAGTAATCAAATACCGCTCAACAGATCAATGATTTCTGTTATTTCAACTTGGAGAGAAGTCCTAGTCGAGGGGTCACCGATTAGAGTTAACAGACAGTAACTGTGTCTCCTCTCGAGACGATCGGGCAACCTGATCATTGCTCACAAGCGAAAGTGGTTGAGCGTTCACATATGATAACTCGGTCGTGCCTAACGTGAGGTCAATGGTGCAGTGGTAAACACGGTTGCCCGGCAGTGGCGATGATATGCACTACTGACGAGCTCTAATGAGAGCGAAACTCGAGTCTAGTGCTTCTTTTCGAAATGGGCCGACTGGCGAGTCTATGGGAATGCGACAGCTGCGATCAATTTTGAGTGAGGTTCAGTCTATATGGAAATTATACATTTGTATGCTATGCACCTACTTAAATTCAGACTGGGTACCAACCTGTATTAGGATGTCTTTAACATAAGTGGGAGAGTAGAGAAATAAGGAACTTGGTTTACGTCCACAACAAGCGGTGATATGTGTTTTGTTCAGCTATGCACCGGAAGCACTTTTGTTATTGGTTTGAATGTTTTTTGACGTTTTATAGTCTTTACAGAAAAGGAAGTTGGCAGAATTGTCTGAAGAAAGCCATGACAGCAAACATAAAAGCACCACATGATTGACGCTCTAGTTCAGGCATATTTACCAACGTCTTTAATCAGCAGTACCCAGACCTTTTGAACTCTAGCCAGTAAACCGGGCAAAGCCAAAAGAAGCTTCACTGGATGTTGTCTCGACGATGTTGCCTGGCATAGTGACGAAAGGCACGAACCCAGTCAGCCGGCTCTGAGAAAAACCCAACACCAGCAAGATTCACATCCCAGACTTTAGATATTAGCAACAACTGCCATGGCAGCCTAACTGTACGCCAATTTACGGAATGCTCACTGGTAAATTTTAATCAAAAATCTAAGCCTGTTCTGAGGTTATAAATCCTTTCAGTTGCGGGTGAATGCCACAGAATTAATCATAGACATATTTGCAGTGCGTCCTGTGTTCAGCCTAACTGACGAGTTACGAATAAACCATTTTTGCTGGGATATATCCAGTGATGTCTGCTACGGGATGTTGTGTATTTTCAGATCGCTTGTTTGAATGTCTAGTTTATCACCACCACCATTAATATGTTCTATATTTTGAACTCCGTATCCAAATATTTTGAACTTGTTTGAATTTTGGTGTAATATACCTGACAGCTTTATCAGGTATTCTCAATTGAACATTCTAAAAGTGGTTATCGATCCTTTCTAGTACTTTGGACAGAAGCTCATTCAAGATGACCAATTTCTGACGGCGGTGGCTGCCACATCTTCGGTGTTCAACGCTGGTGGTCGTGTTGTGTGGGGACTTATAATTGATAAGCTATCTTTCAAGGTAAAAATGGTTTATAATGAACACTGTCGGGTACTGGTATACTTTTCATTGAAAAGAACATTTCAGAATTAAAATAAAGCTCATTAAACAAACACCAATTTCACTGACTGTGTTCATGTAAAACTCTCAAATACATCGAGACAACAATCTGTCAGCGGATGCATGTTGATCGTTTGGTTCGGTCGATTAATACATTATCTCGCTTGCGTTTATCCGTCGGATAAAAGTTTTTCCAGGGAATACAGATATAACGAAATCTCTTATATTGTAATTACTGCTCGGTCAAAAAGTTGTCGACGCAAAGGGTGTTGCTTCAGATGAAATTTTATTGCCTTCAGTTATCACTTGAAACCGTCAGTTTAGTAGACCAATAAGTAGAACACATTGAGTGAGATCTTCCCGTAACCAGCAACCTAATGCAAGGTCAGTGGTACTGTGATTAGCATGACTGTCTAATGAGAAAATGCAGCGGAATTCACATCCCGGTCACAACAAAGATGAGATGTGATAAACACGGGACTCGGGTCTAGGAATGGTTAAAGAGTATATTTGAATACAGGGGCTGCGAGCAATTGTAGTTGATATTAATTTCGTCCTTCATTGTTTTTAATTATTAATTCCTTCATTTTATCGTGCAATTGAGCGCACCAGCCATGTTATTCCAAACCTACGAAACATAGTTGCACGATTGTCACAGAAGTCAGTACACAGCGTTTGTCAAAATAAGCCATGATTATTTTGTATTAAGGAATATTGAGCGATGGAGGGATTTACGAAATGTGCTACTTCTAGTAAAAATGAATAAAAACGCTTATAACAAATGGCGTTTTAGATTGAGATTCGGAGAATTAGGACCGCTTGCTATATAAGTACAGAAGGTAAGCAGCTAGTTCGAAATTTTATTAATTCACTGTATTCCAGTATTCATATACTGATAAACCATGCCCTTCAAGTACAGTGGATTAGCAAATAACAGGTGAATGAATCAGTCTACACAACAATTCGGTCAACTTCCAAGCAGTTAAGTATCCCGGATAACCTATTGTGCATGCATGTTGTCTGTCGAGATTATTTGTTTAACGTAACCTCACTGATTGCAAGCAAAGCCGAGTTAGTGTTACATAGCTACACAATATTATCACTATTATCCGGCCATAAGAGTGGCAAAGCACGTACGTTGTTTAGTCGTTCTTCTGATGCTTGTTAAAGTGACTGTTTCAAAACCGAAGAACATCTTAATCAGCAAACCGCTGGCAAAGGGATGCTAATAAAAGTGTGTTGATAGTTATATCTGAAAATAGTAGCTCACGATTTGATTTCTTTTGCCCTTAAGAAGATCCTTTTTAATTCACGATTAACAGGAGACAATGTGACCGAGAAAAGGTCCATAAAATTTGGTCTAAATTAGAAGACGTTTTTAATTAAGTCTGAAACTGTAAGTTCACGAACGCAGTAAATAAATCTACAGATCTGCTCCAGGTTATTTGCCAACTCATCTACGATTGTGGTAACATTCATTTAAGCAAAACGAACCGAAGTTTATTTTAACAAGTGTGAGGGCATTTGCGTAAGTGGCTGATCAGACCAACGATGCAGGTGAGTGGACGAGCATATCGGCGAGTGAGGAACCCGACTTCATCGGTCGTTCGACACATCTAGTCAACTAAACATCATGTCTACCCAGATGACTCACTTAAAATGTCAATTCCTAATACTACCCAAAATTTGCTTGCATTCATTAGAGGTACGTTGTTGAGAACATCTGGACTGGCCATGTGAACGCGCAAATCGGTTACGCAGACCATTTATTTGTCCTATGGTTAAACAGCTGGTCTTAACAGACTGACTTGTTTTCCTTGTGTCTGTATTTAATGCGTTCACCTTTCGTTGTATCTTAAAATAAATAAGGCAGGTTCAACATAAATTTGCTGTTATTCCAGATGCAGTTAACGTTGTGTGTCAATGCGTTTTAATGCTGAACTGGATACTGTCTTAGCGACGTGTTAACGTTGACTAAAGCTTAACTCAACCAAATACGCGTTTAAAACGAAGTACCCTTTCAGTGCTTATTTAATGTGCAATTACATCTCCATCTGTATGTTTTCACACAGTTAGCAAGTTCACAAAACATAATCATATCATTTGCAGGTAATTTTGTGTAATATCAGACTTGACGAGTGGGCAATGAAAGCTTGGTTTATTCAGAAAAATTTCTCATCACATCTGTTTTTGGTATGCGACAGGTATCAATGAGAATCTTCATTTCAAATGGACGAGAAGCAAGGTAGATGTGGATATCACAAGTAACACTCTCGCAGCATCTTTTAGTGCTCGTGTGAAAACTGATTCAACGGATCAGTCATATTTTAAAAGTACCCCAACCCCACACATGCGTCTATCCAGTTAAACGCATAGAAAGAAAAGTGTGCTAAGTTTCCGTCTTCTTTGCGGATAACTCCACAGTGAGTCAGTGGTGGGATAGATAGACAGGTAGGGAAAGCAGTTATTTTAATAATCAATAAAAGATCTTAAAGCAGCTGAGGGCTGTAATCAAAGTGCCTGACCGGTGGACTACAAACAACACCATCAATCGAACTGGCCAATACTGAGCGAAATCAGCAAAAAAAAACTGAAAACAACCCACGTAAGATATGCGGAGATGAACAGCAGCTAGACGCATAAAGTTGAGCAGAAGTGAGTATGAAGTTCCAGTGGAAATTCACCGCGTCGCAATTGGCTTAAAAGTTTGAGCACATCATCGCCGGTTGCATATTCTAACTGGACGGTACATATCTTACTTTGTGACGTAAGTTAATTAGCGACATCGGTGGGTAGCAAGCTGTCTGAATATACACACCATGAATTTTCCCCCAAGTTTGCGTGAGTTGAAAAGAGTCGCCACTAGTCTCTTGGATATAAAACCATAAACAGACGTCGGGACTAGAGTGAATTTCTAATTGGGAGGTGATCTTTTAGGTGAGAACCTAACTAACCACTGGATGCAGATACGTGTTTCCGTTCATAGTACTGAAGTTGTTTACAGGAATGCATGAATTTTCGTAAAAACTTAATCAGTTGTAGCGGAATACGTTTGAATTTAACAGCCTCATTGATTGACTTTTTGCGGCAGGCGGAATACTCAAACAAAATAGTAGAATTATATTCAGTTTCTTGATATAAAAACTCCTCCAACAAAAATCAACTAGTTTCCGAAGTTTAAAATGAGTTACGCATAATTCACATTGTTATCTCAGACCTTCGCAGATAGTTCACCCCTTCAAATGAAAGTAGTTTTCTGATTTGTTTCGATAAGTTTTCCTATCTAATCGTACCGTTTCCTGCTGTGTGAAAGCTGCACGTTTTCAATTAATTGTAGCTGTGAATATCAGTTAAAAATGTCTACTATTAATTACAAGCATACAACATTGGGTGGTCAACCTGTCCATATGACACGATGACTGAGATGGGCATTCACTGCACCGATAACGCAGAACTTTATGAAAGAAATATTCCAAACGTATATTATCAGAACGTTAGGTGTCATGCATTCATACTTCTGTTGAGGTATTAACATCACCAAATACAATGTTCTGTTTTGGTGAATGGTGTCTCCCGGCCGGTAATACGGAGAATTACGAAGCAAAATGCTACTTTAAATCCAAGTTGAATTCATTAACTATCGTACAAAAATGTTGTCCGCCAAAAGTGAACATATTTTTGATTTTTTCTATTTTTTATACAGATGCCACTATGCATTTTGCTAATCTTGTGGGCCAGCTTTCTGGTGACGTTTCCACATGTTGGTCTAACGGAAGGACTAGTGCTTCAAGGATTGTATTTCTTTTGGGTGTGCGCTATGTTCTTCCTACTTAGCGGAATATTCACGATTATGCCAGCGGCAACTAGCACGCTGTTTGGTCCGGTTAATCTTGCTGTAAACTATGGCATGTTGTTTACGGCATTTGTGAGTCACACAATTTACACTGTTCATTCTCCTTCGACTTGAACATATAGAAATCACGTTCATAGCTTATTTTATTTGTTTAATGTTCTTCTGCCATTCCATTTCAACTGGAATGGGGAAGAAAAATTTCCACAATTATCGTTGAGTAAATACTCTTAAAACACTCCACAAACAATTGTTAGTTTTATGAGTTTTTGAGAACATTTTCATGACATCACACAGAGTACTGTACACACGAGGTTAATCATTAGACCAGCAATCATTGAACACATTGTTTTTGCTACTATTCTTTGTAACGTTGTAAAAGAATAAAATAAGGTAGGCGAGGCTGCTGTGTATCTCCTGAAAACCAATTTTGTTTGCTTACACTGATTTTGGAACCGTATTAGTTTTTAAAAACTCACGTAAAACAAGTCGTAAATGAGCTGTTGCCTTCAGAGCGTTTGGTTATGAAAAGCAAATCCTAGTAACTAAACTTTAGGAACTCTTTAGTTGTGCACACTTCAACCGAAGAAATTTAAAGTGTTAGTTGTGGTAATGTAATTTTTCTCTAAACGCAACTTTCATCTACTATCTAACTTGCGTTCCAAGAAATGATATAATATGTTAGGCCATTAGTGTTCTTTAGTCTTTCAGGACAGCCTGCTTAACGCGGTGAAACTTAACTTCCTTCAGATCCTCTTGACCGAAGGTGGAAAACTTTAAGGACGAAAAAGACAGATCGTTTCCTCTCTAGTTAATCACAACACTTCATACTCTAACGCATTTCTTGGTCATTGCACTTTCAGTCCCTGGGCAGCTTGGTTTGTGCCGGCGTGTCTTCAGCAGCCGGAGGAGATGATCCCTATTTGTATCAGTTTACCGGATGCGGTTGTGCCTGTATAGTCGGTAAGTTCAGCACCCCGCATCCGAATACCTAACATACGGATCAATATACTTTCTGTACTTCAGGTGACCACCAAGTTTATAACGCTGTAAGATTCCAGTAAAATTGCTCGTTTTTATTTGTTAACTGGACAAAAGTATATAGTCGCTTGGACTGAGATAAAACATCACTTATTTCTATCATCCCTTCTTGGTTTATTGATGCTCACACTTAAACTTGTAAAACTACACCACACTATTTATCGGTTTATATCACAGACTAACTCAGCTCGTTTCCGAATCCTATAGTGATCAATGTTGAACCTTCTCTTGGGAGTTTTTGGCATATCACCGAGACAGGCATGTTTTGCGAAGGCGGTGACCCCATTTCAAACCGTTCATCAAACGAGAACATTTTGCTGTTTTCCAGAAACGCCAATGCGATCATTTCAAAAAACAGGTTTTGTATTTCTGCCGGCAGAAATGAAAATTTAGAAGAGACGTGTTTATAAGAAAATCTGGGCTTCGGCTAAACTCGACTTAGAGAGGGTAACAGTATCTCCAAAGGTGACGGGTATTTGTCCAACTTAGAAATTTCAACTTTACACTCAGCGACACCCATCTTCTTCTGGCACTGACTCCACCGAATGACTCGGCGCTTTCTCATTGCAATCTACGAACGTCGATGTCCATCTTTGGAATGGCATTGCTATTTGAACATGCTTTTCCTACTGCCGATCTGAGTCAAGCGGAAGCTCAAATTTTTTAAAACCAGAGTTCTTAACTTACACAAATATACCCACTTTAGCACCAAAACAGAGTTTGGTAAACAAGTTTGTTTTCGGTATTTCATCATGGAACTGAACAAAACGCATGTTGAATAATCACGTGCGAAAGATGGCACATTAATGGGTCGAACAGTTTGTTATCAGTGCTAGAAGGATCAGAATCGGGATTACTATCTACATGGAACACTTAATACGACGATTGTCTGATCGTTTTCGGGAGCAGCATCTGTTATGGTTGACTCGCAGCTGGAAGAAATTTTGCCCATCTTCCATCGCTGCTAAAATTACGAAGTCCAACCTTTCAATCAATTCCATAGACCCATTCCGTCCTTCCAATCGGTCCTGGGGTTTACAGTCAAAGCAGGTCAAAGGTCGCTTGTTAACAGTTGCAGAAACTGCTGTCATTCGCCCACTTTTCCTCGACTATATACTCAAAAATGGTTCGTTAAAAGGTTGGATCCTCACAATCAAGTGTCTATATCCGGAGTGGACAGGTTGCGTAATCTTGATCACCGTATTAGCATTCATCCCTATTTTGTAGCATCTACGTAAATGGAGCTCAAAATGCTATGATCATTCTGACGTTGATAACGAATTGTTCAACCCATTATCGTGCCTACTGTCGCACGTGGTTAATCCGCGCGAATATATAGTGCCTGGCCTGACAATGAAAAACGGAAACCAGCTTACATACCACACATCGATCCAACTATAGTCCTGCCAATTTATTCAAACCTGACAAGTTATTCGACAGTAATGATGTATAGACAGTTAATGGCTCTCAGATATGAAGCAACCGGATACTCAAGGCAGTTAATCCGTGCGAAGGTGGTGATCCTCATTCAGTAAAGGTGGGATGATGGTAATTACTCAGTGAGTTCGTGAACCAAAATGGAAAGGCCTACTATACACGGTTTATAAACAAATTCAGTTGATTTTATACAACACCGCAGGGAAAGTGACTTCCTGTAAGACCGACCGGACAACTGGCAAGCGTGAATTCGCTATCTCACTAAACAAGTTCAACAATACTCAGCAAAGGTCAACAGATAACACTAAAAATAGTCTATAGTGCAATTTTTCTGAACACTTTTTCGTCCTACGGGAGAAACCATGTTTAGTCTAAGTGAAGAATGTTATATTCAAGGGAAAGTTCTATGTTCTGTGCTTGACATTGTATTCAATACACTAGAAAATCGTGAATAAAGAAAACGGGCATTGGTAGAAATTACTGGAGTTTTTCAACATATTCTTTGTTAAGCACAATTTCTCTATGATGCGAACACACATCCAACTGGACTCTTCCAATCAGTCCGACTTGAAGAGGAAATTGAGTTGTATGTTAGATGTTCCAACTGGAAAATGAAATCTGGTTCATCTCTATGCAAGGCGGGTACGTAATCGTTAAATACAACAGTTACTCAACAGTTTATGGGAAAGTTGCGATTTCAACTTTCTACAAAGTTGTATCCTCGAAAACCTCGATTTAAATTGATAAGTGATCTAATGTACGTTCTATCGGGCTGATCGGACAACTTTAGTTTTATTCACCACCGAATGTAGTTTAGCTTGTACGTGTGACAATTTCTTCATGTCCAACAGCGCAACGGTCAAGTGCTTGGTTCTTAGACAACCGGAGAGTCATTGAGCTAGCGATCACGATGATGAGAAACGCTAATGAAAACGAAACCGTGTTCTAGTGCTGTTTTCATGTGTGGCTGATTAAAAATATCTACTTACATTTTTGTAGGTATCATCTCAAATGAGTGCTGGTAGCTGATTACGTATTATCTGAAATTATGCAACATGTTTCAGCAAAAACGTTCACGTGACTGCCATCTTATTTATCTAACTGCATTTTAACCACCCTTCTTCTGCCACAGGCTTACTAGTTACAATATGGATTGAAGACAAGAAAATGCACCCAAAATTAAATGTAATTAAGTGCTTCACTGGACAGTGTGCGAAACGTCCAACAGAACAAAGCCGATGCTGACATCCTAACAACTGGTGATCAACTGATACTGCTATTCCCTGTAGTCCCAATGACCAGTTTGCGCAGTGTACGTTGGTTTCCGAATTTATCATTCGAGTTCCAGTTACTGTCTCTGAATGAAAGACAACAAACTATACCGTCTATGGTCTTCAAAAATACATGTTTCATTTCATGAATTTTTTGTTTCATTAGAATCATGTGAATTTACATCTTAACTGTTTTTGAATAAATGCTGAGTAGAAACAAAATCAACTGTGGTGCAGTTGAACGATAGTGACCTCACAAATAACTACTTTGCATACCTAATGCACGAAGAGCTAATGAATGATTCTGATTATTTTTAACCTTATTTTAGTGGACACATCTGTCCAGAAGATTCCACAATAGGAGAATAAAAATACAAAAAACGCGAGAGCATAACTAATGCAGTGCATTTTGACGGTATTCCGGTTACCACTGTAGGAGAGTTATTGTCCTATATGGTTACACTTGTCGACGCCGGACGAAGTCAGTTCAGAGCCCACTGATTTGTAGCATAGCGGTGAAATCCCTAGTGAAGGAGAAGAGAAAGAAGCATCATATACGTGGAATGCCTACTACATTTGCAGGCGTATGAAGGTGACCCTCGTCCATTTTCGGTATCCTCAAGGTCAGTCCCTATTATTTCATATAGAAGATGTTTCTCTCCAGCAGCAGTTAGTTAAACGTGTTTATTTTCGTAGGAAGTGTGTCGTTTGCATTCTGATGTGAGTGATTGTAACCTCAACAGTTGAAGATCTTGGCGAACCACTTTGCAATAAGTCGCACAGAGAATGGGCGATCACAGGTATACATCCTCTCGTGGACTAATCGGACTAGTACTCCATGTTTGTATTCCCCAGTAGGGTTTTATCATCGTTAAAAGTATGCTAGTTCCCCCCTGTAAAGTGTCGATAGCCTGAACAAATTTTAAGTGAATGCTAGTTAAATTAAAATCAACTTCTACTTTTACGTGTAATGCGAATTTTTTTATACGCCGTTTAATTTGGATTAATAAGTATCGGTGCATCAATTTTATTACAAGTTGCTTACTCGGGTCTAGAATTATAGCATCTATAGTCATCTGGTTGTGAGGCAGCAGGTACTCCTAGAGACGTCATTGTTGAAGTGAAACAAAAGCTACATAAATCGTGATAATACTTGCAACGATGAACCAATGGAACAAAATCAAATTTAAGAGGTCAAAACGTAAACCTATTCAACGGTACTTATCTGACTGAAGAGTAGGCTTTTTAATACGGTTAATGTTAATTCTCTAAGAAATAATGGAAGAAAAATTAAAAAACGCAGTTTTGATTTTTTTCAATAAAGACGAGCACAGCTGGCATTAACGTTCATGCCTACTGCTGAGAGCTGTTTGGTTTTCTGATGGTTAATAAAATTGTTCTGCCTCTTTTGGTTTTTACCCCTATACGCCCGACCGGTCCCTTTAGATAAATGAACAGGAAAAAGGCTGTTTAGTAGCCCCCAAGGCATCTTTAAATTTGATAAAAATTATTGAACGATGGCGTCGATCAAATCCGTTTTTCTATTCAATACAGCGAAGTTGGTCCGCGTAGCCCAGGTTAATAAAGTCAACATAGCAAGCCCAGTTTATTTTTTGGAATAGCAGACGTACTTGACAAGACATCTGTGGTGACCACCTGTGCTTATGTATTATATCATATGTTGTTTAACGTCCGTTTGTCATGAAGTCTCACACGTTCCTCCAAATGTTGGGCGTCCGATCGTCGGACGAATGTGATAAGCGAGTAACAAAAAGAAAACGCATAGGACTGAGATGCTGGATACATTGTTGGACGAGTTTATAGTAAGCTGTGAAATTAATGGCTGTCATTTCACATTAATCTATTCAGGTAACTAAACAATTCATCATTGTTGGCCAACCGATTCAATGTTGAGCAAACATTTATAAAAGTCGTTTGCTAGGCATACAACCGTCAACCTCATTTAAAGAGATTCTTGTAACCAGTGATTTGACATTATGTTGGCTGACCATTAATTCTAATAAGCGTCTTATTCTTCTTCCCCAGAATGAGTTACTTTCGGGTATTTACATTTGTCTATTCAGGGGGCATTGCATATCCGTGGGACGCCACTATTGCTTCCAACTATAACGCTGCGCTGTGTGGTGAACTTCTTGTTAGTTATTTCAGTTGAATACGAGTTAAGGTCCATTGTGCACGAACAGCTGTCCATTACCACGATGACTTGTTAAAACATTTAATTATTTTTCAACCAGTGCACACATCGCAATGTCAAATTTGATGGTACAGTAAGAGGAATAGATAACAATAAAGACAACTGTGGACAATAAACGTCACATTACTCCCCTATTAGGTCTTTTGCTAACTACAGACATTGGGCGTGACGTGATTAAAAAATTTCAACAGGCACTCGGTTAACAAATCTCATCAAAATTTACTTAGCCTTGAACAACGTTAGGATCGCACTCTGTTTGTTAAGGTTCGTTCGCAGTGCACGTAATGTAAGTTGAAGGTGAATGAGACAAGTTTGGTATAATGAAAGACTGTTTATTGTAAACATTGACTTAAGTAAAATAAATTTATGGTTCATACAGGCCAACGGCTGCAAAATCGTTGAGTCTGAACCCTTCGAAGAAAAAACATTAATAAGCATGGTCAATCACTTTGATATGGCTGTTACGTTGAGGCAACAGCGATTTATTGAGATAGCCTGTATACGCGATCGCAAAGTCGCAAGTGAGTAAAATTGGAGATTTTTGCTGTTTGACTTAATGCTGTCTTTCCGAGGCGAACTGAAAGTGGAACGTGATGAACAAAATAACAGTCGTACTTCGCGTCAAAATTTAAGCTTGTTTAATTGGAATCAGCCAGCCTAGGAACAGTAATACGGATTTCTGATGAGTAGTAGGGGATTTTGATTTTCATATAAACTGAACGGATTTATCACATATTTCGGAGGAAGCACAACTGTTGCTTTCACCATGGCTCATCGAGTTCAAGAGAGGACCAGCGACAATTATTTGTTCCATTTCTTTGATACACACTAGACTATTAACAGGCTATTAACGCTGCCGATGGAAGCGTTCACTCAGTCCGTTAGAACGAGGATGTCAGTTGATCTCATTGAAGTGGTAAGTCTGCTGAAGATTACAAAACACAGAAGATTAGAACGAGTCGAGGACGATACCTGTACACTGGATATTCACCGCTTCGAAAACATTGTAGTAACAGTTTTTGGTGAAATACCTTTAATTGGTACGGCAATCAACCAGCGGATGAAGCGGTCAAGTGTTGTTAGTATAACAGTACAAGTGTTTGAAGGCTATAAGGGGCCTACGATAGTAGTTGTAAAAATTGAGTCACATCGTAAAAGTGTATTAAATATAGTTAGCGTATGTCGTGCACTTTGCTAAGTCGATATTCAAAACAATGTTGAGTCTAAAGACGGACAACTTTGATAATGGAGGACCAGAAACATTTCTGTGCGATGAATGTTCACTGCTTTCCACGGTTTAACAAAGGATAAGTGTTCAGCTACAGTACATAAAGAAGAATGAGTAATAAAGGACTTTTGTGAATCGGTAAGTATTTTGCATTGAGCACAACCCACTCAGACTGATAGTGGAAGGGAGTTAACGTAAATAGTGTCCAAGTAAAATATCCCACAGTTCGTCATCACATTATTGGGTTTTCACCAACTTAGGTGAATGAAACTGTATACTGAAGGGACCATGGTACTACCTGGGTGTGATATAACAGCAACCACTATGCTAATGCCATGTGCTATAGGTTTTACATATGTAATTTAGGAAAAGCAGTGCAAACTCTGGATATTCTGTAGTGAGTATCGATCAGATTTGTTTTGAAAGACGACCACTAATAACTCGTGGTTTGTTTGCACAGCAAACATCGAACATCTAGAAGGTGCTGAACTGATGGGACTTGGAGAAAAGGCAGTTCATGTCCAAGTACGCTGCATTTCATCCGTTCCCGTTGGACGGTCAGCAGGTATACTTTCACCGCCACGAGAGTGTTCAAGTGCGACAATGATAAACGACTTTCGGTGCACGAATATTAGGAAAAAACAGGTATTAGATTAACACTTTAAGAAATGGAGCTTCGTGACCTGACAGGAATTCTGTCACTGCTAATACTACTGCTTCAACTCTTAAACTGGTTTCTAAAGATATTAGTTGAGCCACCCAATCCACTTTGCAACTTCAAGTTGATCGAGTAATTTGACAAAAATTGTGGATATCAGGCGGTCATACTTAAGGAGCAGTAGGGTTCTGTTATCATGGTCGTCATCGAAGAGGGGATTTTATCTGGCGAGAAATTAATGCCAGTTTGAACGTTGTGTTGCTTAGTGGGTTTTACGGGCTCAATACCGAGGAAGCCTTAAGGTGCAATGACGTGTATAGTGGGAGGACATATAGACAGCTAAGATTACCAGACAAAGGCACCTGTCAAATTGGATGGGACGTCCAGTGAGTCAGCCGGCCCATGTTCGTGCATTAGTCGACCGAAGCACAGCCCCATTGAGTGACAGACGTTTAGCTCTGACCGGGCACGAAGCAGAGGTAACTGCATTGCTTTGCATGACTGTAACGTGTGTAGTAATCAGCGGTCGTGTTGCTTCTCTAAGGATCCCGGCTGCAGCAGTACTTTCTTGAGTGTCTGTTCAATGCGCATAATGCTATGTACATTTACTATTGGAGGCCTGATATGAACTCAATGCCACTCTCTTCAGTCCTGCAACTAACTGCACACAGCGCATACTTGTCCTCTTCTTAACGATTCATCTGCTATTCTGTTCTTCAAGGTCGTTTGAACTGGAACTTTTCTAGCATTGTTTACGGCACTTTTTGCTTGGTGCGACTGAGCTGGGGCACACCTCGCGCCCCTTTTCTTTATCCTCTCGGTTGTTGCTGTTGGTCTCAGACTAGGCTAAAGCAAACTGCTTATCGCATTTCCAAACATCGCTGGAAATATGTGGTTTGTTTCCAAACTTTATTGAGTTTTTTAGCTCGATGCCTGTTGAGATTACGTTTTGATTGTTCTTCAGGATGAGCGTTTTGAATTGTTAATGGACGAAAGTGTAATTCGTACTCACTTGTCCACTACACGCGCAACCATATCAAACTGTCCATATTCATTCGGTCTTCGTTAATCGCTCGTTTCAAGCTCATGATATGCACCCAGAAGGATTTAATATTCATGTTACGCTCGTGTTGGCTTTGGTGGTCAAGGTGAAGCGAGTTTTAGCAAATCACAGGCAAGTGTTTTATTAATTAGTCGGTTGCTTGATTTATTTATGTACTACATGTCTGCGACTGAAAACAGTGTACGAAATGATTTTATATTGCGAAAATCATGTTCCATGTACGATATTCTTGGTCATTCGATCGCACTGTCATGACACTCATTTTCAGGTACCTCCAGTGAAACCACATTCCTTCCCTAGTCTTCTCTTTTCAAGACTTGTTGATAATTGTTTACTCTTTCGTTGTTTCTGCTGTTTTTGTGAAGTTTCCAGTGTCTTTACTGGGAGACCTCAAACCCTATGATCGATCCGTATAACTCCTGGCCCCATGCTAGTGTATTGTATGCGGATCTTTTACCAACGTCATTAACAGATCGCAATTACAGCGGTGCGATTAACTGTCTGACAAAAATTTGCAGGTTAGCATCCGATTTCTGATACTGCCAATCATTTTGTTTTGTTTTAAAACCTACTGCGGCCACGGATACGTTCTTTAGAAAATCGAAATCAAAACTTATTCAATTGAAGCTGAAAAGATATTGCGCGCTATGTGGTGATATCTAGATGGATCAAATGAGTCATTAAAACAGTGGTGTTGGAAAAAAGGGTATTTTTACTTCCGATTTTCCGGCTACCTTCGTCAAGGCAGTTTTTCAATCAGGTGATTACACGAGTAAGACATGCTAGTGACCAAGCTGTTCGATCGTGTGACTGTTTATCACTTAGTCATCGAGTCCATTCGCTCTCCTCTGTGTATGTCTGTGTGTGCTTTTATGAGGTCGCTCGTGGCAATGAAAATAACAGTCCACCTGATATGACTCCTATCGCATTCTTCGGGTTCATTCACTATCGCGCTGTGATGTTTATTCAGATATTTGATTAAACCTGTCCAGACGGACGAGAATTTGACATACTGAGGTTAATACATGCAGGGTGTATGCTGATCGCGTGGGAATCCGAGTAAGACTTAAAACCTTGTTGTAGGGTTCGGACAATTTCAAACTCGATTTCATGATCTTCAGCTAATGCACGCTACGACTTAGTCACACTCCGCTTTTCTTTTTGAAGTACGACGTTCCTCTTGCTAGAAAGCGTGTAAGTCTTCAAGGCTCCGTAATTCTAGCCTTCAGTTGTCTGGATGTCTGGCCAACGTGTAGCGACTATATTGAATGATATTTTTGAAAGTCGCATTCATTTGTACACTTCTAATGATGCTGGTTTTTATCTACTTTTGCTTTAGTCAAACTATCCATTTTGTAGTACCCGTCCCGGGGCTAAAATACAACTCGTTCAGCTCCTCGCTAGCTTGATGTGTCTCTGCACACTCTATTTTCCGAGGTCGATATCAATACACAGGGGTCAACGCACTAGGTCTTGGTTTTTCGTCATCGATCGGTTTTCGGCAGTGAGTACTGACTGGGTATTATTCTGTTGGACTGGTTCCAAAAAACGTATTCAGTAAGACACTTTGTGCAGTTTATCATATAAACATGGTTGGTACGATCATACAGTTGACCTGAACGTTTCGCCTCCATCGGATGACGTTGTAATGTTCTGTCAAGGCGAAGGAATGTACAGATCTCTTAGCCCGCTGAGACATTCCTGATGGCTTCAGATGTCAAACATGCAATTGTCTCATCACTAACTAACAGGATAAAAGATATTTACATCGCCGAGTTATGAAACAGAACTGCTCCGGTTAGTTGCAGTATAACAAGACAAAAGGTTTCAAAAACCGTTCGACATGAAACACATAACCACATACGTGATGAGACTAAACAAGCAAGGTAAGAAAACGCGGAGCGTTCCGATTGAAATACTCTATTGGATGAATGTATCAGAAGCGATTCGGAAAAGCCTAAAGGACTATCAACGCCGTACATCCCTTCGCCTTGACAACACATTAGAGCGTCATTCGATGAAGGCGAAACACTCATTCCAGCGGCACGACCGTACCTATTATATCTATAAGCTTAACTGCACAAAGCGTCTGGTTGAATACTTTGGCCCAATATCGAAACATTTGAAGATTAGAACAGCGGAACACAGAAGACATGTTTTCTGCAAAAAACTACTTTACACTAAGAAAACTGGAATGTAACTTTACCATAGTATTACATGCATTATGGAAAGTTCATGAAACTGGTTTTGATAACGTTCAGATCCTACAACAAGGTTTTAGGTCTCACTCCTTACGGATACACTCAGAATCCCACGCGAGTGTGTAATACTTGACGTATTTTTAGGCCAGTCTTGTCCTTGTTTGTCCATATTTGCATGGTATATGTAACTGCGACTGATGAAAATAAACGAAATGTTATATAACAACACACGTCTTCTTTCTGCTTTGATGGAATGGTTAGAAGGAGCTCATTATTTCAAACATGACTTGTTCAACACCAAAGATGATTATAGTAAGATGCCAAAGCCATACAAAGGCTTCTTGATGAGGAATAACCGAAAATGAACTTGTTCGCTGTACAGCCTTTTTCTCGATGTTGTCAGAAAGGTTAAAAAAACGCCATTATGCTTTTCA